>JAVCKT010028352.1:32692-56385 GCA_032273925.1 Rhynchotus rufescens
TGCGTGCCCCTCTCTGCATAGGGGCTCCTCCATCCTCAGGCTGTATCGTTGCAGCGGGTTTCCTTTCCAAGTGCAGGGCTTTGCTTTTGTCCATAGTGAATTCCGTAATGTCCCTCTCTGCCTCTCCTTCAGCCTTTCCGGACCTGTCTGAATGGCAGCCCTGCCCTTGCTGCCATTTGCAAACTTGATGAGAGTGTTCTGGGTTTTTGACTCCTCTGGTACTTGCTACTGGCCCTCAGGCAGGGTACAACTCAGGAACTGCTACTCTCTCAACCCAGTTATCCACCCCCATTTTTATCCAAGAAATTTTTCACTCATCCAGACCATAATGTCCTAAAATGGAAACAATATTCTGGGACAAGCACCAAAAACCTTGGAAAAGTTGGGATAGGTGACATCCATCCCTCCAGCCTTGACCACAAACCCGGATGTTTTATCATAGAAGGCCATGAGGTTGGTCAGGCATGGGTTACCCTTGCTGAATCTGTGCACCACCACCTCCTTGATATACCTGGAGACGTGCTCTAAGTGGGCTTACTCTCCATGATTTTTTATAGAAATGGAAGAAAAGGCATCACAATCAACCTGTAGTTCCCTGGATCATTCTTATGGTCCTTTTTCAAGATAGCCATTATATTTGATGTTCTCCAATAATTAAGGATCTTTTCCAACCTTTTTTCACCTTTCAGAGATGATAGCAAGCAGCTTTGCAAAGGTGGTGTCCAGCTGTCAGCATGCTTGGATGCAGCCCATCCAATTCCATGGACTTCTGTGATTCAAGTAGTCTCAAGCAGTCCTTACCTCAACACTTACCTACTGCTAGATACTCAGCATTCCTTGTAATCCTGCCTCTAATCACAGAGGCCTGGGAGTGCTTGCTGGTGAAGACAGGTGCAGAGAAGGTTTTGAGTAGCTCTGCTGCATCTGTTGTAACCAATTCACCTGATAGGTCAGCATTTTCCTTGCTAAGCCTTTTAATTCTGTAGAAGCCGTTCCTGTAACCCTTGATATTCTTGGAGAACATCCACTGTAGCTGATCTTTGGCCGTGATAATGCCATCCTGTCTTGAACTGGTAAGACTTCTAAATTCTCCCTTTGTAGCCCGTCCCTTCTTCTACCTCCTGTGTTTTTTCTCATGAAGACCTTCTGAAAAGCATAGTGGGTTTTTTGGTAATTTCAAAATATAATAGGTGATTGAATTGCTTTTCTTGATGAAATCTTGTGACTATGCCTAATCCTCAGGATTGATCTTAAAATTTGTGTCAGTCCTTGTTATGGTTTATAAAACAGGAGTATAACATCTTAGCTCTTTTCTTCTGCAGTTCTCCTGATCAATGCTAGTGCCTTTAAGAAATAATTTATGAGTGATTGTAATGAGATTTCTCATTTTTGCTAACAACTGGACCATTGGATATATTTTTTCTTTTAGAACTCATAGATGTTTCTATCTGAACTTGATAGCTTTTATTCTTTAGTTTACAAATTGGGTACAGCGTTTATTCTACTGGTGCCTTGAGCTTGTAGTCTCACATTTGTCTTGCCAGAAAAGGGTAAGTTTCAGTGAGTCCTCAGATATAAGACCAATAGATTTGGTTTCACCTAAAGTTTCACCTAGCATCTCATCTTTGATGATCTTGTATATGCACTGATTCTCTGCAGCTTCCCTTCTGCCTATGTTCTTGAAGAACAATATCATCTTGTTGGAGAAAAGGAAGATTTATTTAAAAAAGAATAGGTATTTGCTCTTTAATTTCATTGCTCTTGATATTTGCGATATATTATCTGCTTAGAATTTAGCTCTTGCTCGGTGTTTTTGTAAACCTGTATGTCTGAATTTCAAAGGATTTCTTTTGGGCTCAACTAACTCCTAAACCCTTGCTACTGAGCTATATCGATCCCTTCCTTTTTTCCCTGCTTCCTGTTGTGTGCAGTGGCACACACATCCTTTCAGGTTCGATTGCTGTTTTCCTAAGTCTCACTCTTGCAACATCTAGGAACTGTAATAGTCCCCTCTCTGAGGGGCCTGGCCTCTTTATTTATATTTACGCTAGCCTCTTTATTTACGTGTTTCAAAAATGCAGTGTGGAATTGGCTAAGTTTCATGCATTGGTATTTGCTTTTGTGTGTGTATGTGGCTGTTGCAGTTTGCTGATGCCTGCTTTAAAACAGCACTCAGCCCCTTGACATGTCATTCATTAGATTTGTGCAGTTTATACAGGACTAATTTGTGCCAGGAAAGCTGTAATGGGTTTTAGGCACCGGAGATATTGCAGTAGCTATCTTGAAGCTGTAATGAATGCCACTGAAGAAATAAAGATGGGACACAGCGACACTGTAATAAAGGAAATAAAGGCCAAAAGGTGTAGGTGCTTTAAGGGATTCTAATATACTTTTTTAAGGCCAAAGAAGGATTGATAAAGCCATACTTGGGATGCCTGGGAACTTCTAAACTAGTTCATTTTAGTTTATAGAGAGCAGATAATACTAGATAATTATATAAAACAAAGGCAGTTTATCAGACAAATGAACATGAAGCGTCAGTTCACAAAAGCCTCACAGGAGTCTTGCTCTTTCTGAATGATGACTGGTGTGTGATGGGTGTCGTGCATCAAAGAGCTGCTTCTCGCCCTGTGAACAGGGAGCCCCAGGGTAATCCTCACCCTCAGGGGCTGGGTTTCTATTGCACTGCTGTGTAATTCACTGCGTGTGCTTGGAGGGCCTGAAACACCCCGTAGGGCTCTTGATGTTTGATAGTGTTATTCCTTCTGTTGCTCTCCATCCATCTTCCATTTCCCTGCCTCTGCTTTTCACTTGATATTCCACTTCACGTTCCTCTTTGTAACTTAAAACATTTTTCCAGCCTCACGTTGTCAGGAAAGGCTGGACAGCTGCCTTGCCACGTGTTGTCCTTTGCCTGCCTGCAGCTCCTTCCTCTTCACACTGTGGCTTCAAGTCTCCTGTGTCTCTCTTCTTCGCCAACACTTAGGTCTCTCCAGGACCTCTCCAGGCAGACGGATATTCCTTACGGCACCGTGCTGGACTCCGCCGTCTACGAGCACGTCCGGGTGAAAGGGATGAATCCTTTTGAGAGGGACAGCATGTATTCCCAAATGTGGCGCATGATTAACCGAAGTAACGGCTCCGAGAACAACGTTTTGGAATCGACCGCGGGCATCCAAAAGGTACTGCTAATGCCTACTTGTTCCTTCCCGTTCGAGATGCTCTGTTGCACTGCCAGGTTTGCTTAATTTTTGCTTTTAAGTAGTAGAAGTGCACTTGCACCCAGATACACCCAAGCTTAGCATCAGTTTCTGCACGGCTAATGAGCAACCTGTTGCATCAGCACTGAGGATTGGGACTTATGAGCTAGGGAGCTTGTTTTCAACCACATTTTGAAATATAAGTACCTACAGTATTTGTATTTGCTCTGGAAGGGATTTATGCATTCGAGAGATGAAGGCATTTATCAGGATGTAAAATGGGAATGGGTTTCCAGAAGATCAATGCACCATACAAAGCTTAAAGTAGTTTGAATACAAGACACTGATTAACTTGTTTTTGTAGGGTTCTGACATGAAAAATCTTGACTTCCAGGTGTAGCTCTGAGTAATATTTGTTTTGAGAAAGGCAGGCAGAAAAAAAGATGGCCTTGTTGAGAAAAAAAGTCACAGGCAGTGAGTTGAACACAGGGGACGTGAATTAAGAGCAGTAGTCAATTTTTGTCGCTACGCTTGTGAGCACGGTGTTTCCCTCCCATGCTTTTGATTGACATCTACAACTTGTGTAGGAACAGGCAGCAGTCCGTGACAGGGGCCAGAAGGGGACTGAATATTGGTTAAGGAGCGACTAAGCACAGACTTGATCTCTGGAGCTCTGTCCTCACACCGTGTTTGCAATTGAAATCTCCATAAAGCTGCTGTTTTGTAGACCTGAGTTTAGACTTTGAAATGAGAAGACTAATTAAAATTAGAACAAATATGCATGCAGTTTTGTATTTGCTTGCCTAAAAATCGGTTTTAAAATCGTCTACAGACTTATAAAAAGCTGGACAAAGTTCTCTTCTCCTTTTTTGTATCCACTGAAAGCCAATTGCAGAGGAAGCTGTCGTTGCTGATGAGTCTATTAAAAAAACATAGATGAAGTCACTGGTGATATCTTGATCCTAAAAGTATCAAGAATATCAGAATAGCAAAGATTGTTTGGGATTTTAAAAAAACACTGGTCTGTCCCTCTGTATAACCAAGATCATATTTTCCCATCTGAAAGACGAAGCAGCATGGAAAAAGGCATGAGCGGTGCCAGGGAACTGGATTTGTGAAACCTCATTTAGAAAAAAAAGAATAGGCTGAAAGAGCAGGTAAGAGACAGAAGATTTATTGGCTGGAGGAAGTTGTGCCTTTGAGAAATGTACTTTAGTTCAGTTTGTATGGGCTGATAAAGCTGCGTTGCTCCTATAAGAACAAAACTGCAAACCTTCTGGCTGGCCATCCAAAGGTTCATTAAGGGTTTCAAGAGAATCCAAACCAGGACACATCAAACCCACTTGTGTGTTGACTAATGGCACTGAGCTGAAAAAAAAGCCACCGGTGCATCGTGATGGCAGGTAATTCCAGATTACAGCTTGTGATTGCTGATTCCTGGAAGCGGGGCAGTTGCTGTCTGAAAAGCTATAAAACCAGCACTGTTGGGGCTCTGTAATTTCCCATACCGCTACTTTCCAGGAATAGCCAGTTGCAAATGATAGCATCCAAGAACCACGCTTCGGAGCAAGCTGGCAAATAAGCCAGCTTCCAATTTGTAATAGCACAGAGATGGGCTGATGGCAGTGAGCATACTTTTGGGCCATTTCTGTCCTTTTTTTTTTTTTTTTTTTTTTTTTTTAATTAAAGGAGAAAAACAGTGGCTTTTTCCATTTCTTAGTTATGAGCTTTTATCAGTGCTGTTCTGCTCCTCATAAATCAGGCCCATACTTGTCCCCGTGTGTGTGTGTTCCTCTTCCATGCATACAAATGCAATGAACAGCCTCAAGGCTGGCTAAGGAGCAGCTGGGTAGATTTGCCCTGAGGAGACGGTGAAGCTGTAGATACCTCCAGTAGGAAACAGCTGGAAAAGTGCAGGCAGCTTAGGTGTTTGCTGCTGCTTGTTGTCTCCTTTCTCAAAAGACAGCACAAGGACAACAGTAAATCTGAACTGAAGGAATGGGAGCTTTCAGTAGTTTGTCCTGCAGCCTTGTTGAAACAAAATGGACGTGGAGATATCTGTACACAGTCTATATATGTTTGGATTATTCTGCAGAATATTCATTTTTTCTTTGTTATGTCTTAGTGTTCATGTATCTTTGATGTTGTGGGGTTTTTTTGTTTGTTTTGTTTTTGAAAAGGTTATAAAATATGCATCTCAGTCAAAAGGATCTCTCTTTTCACGGTGGTTATTTATTCGGAGGGGATTTATGGAGGCCCCAGTCATGCTTGCTTAAACATTCATTGAGGACTCCAAGAAAAAGCATTTAGGCTTAAACATATCACATTACATACCTCTTTATGTCTTCTTAAAAAGCACATTACCCTACTTAATCCTTTACAAGCACCACAGGCTTTTCGATCTTTGGAACTGTTCCCATTTGAAATATAATGAAGTGCTTCCCTCATGCCCTTGTCTGCTCCTCCTTCCCTGGAGCACGTTCGTGCCTAATGCCCTATCCTGCCCACGTTGTTCCTCGGGAACACGGTGCCGTGGCCTCCAGCGTCTGCGTTTCTCTCAGCTGTACCAAGTGGCAAGGACTTTTCAAGCCTCCCTGTATTTAACTCCATATACGAAAAATATTTAGCCAGTTGGAAGCTTGTGAGTGACTGTCGAGTGAAATAACGCCTCCGGGTGCAGCAAAGGAAGAAGTGTGTCTTAGTCTTCAGGTTCCAGAGCATTAGTATTCCCTCTTGGACGTGGCGTTGGAGGAAACGTGGCCCTCAGGTTCTGATTTTTCTTCCACATGATCTTACCTGCATAGTCGCGGGAACACGCGAGCAGCTGCTGAGCCGGTGTGTTTTCCTCTAGCCATTGTGAATAATACTTTTATCTTTTGGGGAATGCTGCACTAACAATAATAATGTTTAAGCTATACCTAGTGTTTAAGTTAGACCTATGAATGGTCCGTAACAATGCCTTGTCAAGTCACCTTGTTAAGGTGATTTGTCTGGGAAGGAAGAGGCAATAGCAACTCAACAGGTCTGTGCTAACACAAGGTATCAATGGCTGGGCACAATTATTCTTAATTTGTTTTCAGCAGCAGCAGTGGCGTGAAGATTTCTCTTTCTGAGCAACAAGACTCCTGAATCAGGTCATTATCCTGATTTACTCCCAGATTTGCCGCTGTAATTGCCATCCTGGTGGCAGATACACCAATCTCACCACAGCAATGCTTAGTTAATATATGTAAGCTTGTAGATCTCTGTTAAGGGCCTTCCTGACAGAGGCAAGGGCCAGCAAAAAGGCACTGAAAACAAGAGATCCCCGGGGCACAGGAGCAACACTGCAGACTTGGAAAGGCTTGTAGCCATGTGGGAATCCTGTGCATCGTGGTGCACAGCTGCACCATGCAGCTCAGGAAAGGAACGAAAAGCACAAAGGTGGTACCCTGCTTCCCTAGCAGTCGTGTTGCTTGGATCATCTGTCCTGCCCTTGCCCCAGGAGCACCCTCCAGACCTGACGTGTCCAGCCCTGCAGCTGAAGGTAGTTTGTCTCGAGCAGACCATGGCTTGGGGCTGACAAGAGCCTGAGGGCAGCAAGCACCTCTGCCGCGCGCCCTCTGAGTTGCTGCGTGTGTTCTGGCTGTGTCTTATTTGTTATAGAGCTTCCTCCTCCTGTTAAGCAATTCTTGACGTAAAAGCTGAGCCAGATTTACCAGTGCAGTGCTGCCAGTGACAGGAGGGATGCCTAATCCACCAGTGCTGCCATGTTCGGTGTCTCATAGCTTGTCAACGTGTCAGTTTGCAGAGCAGACAGCAGACACTCCATGGAAAAGCATATTTCTAAGAGTCTTGTCACAAGTTGTCTTCCATTGGTGGGAACCTGAAAAATCACCAGCCTGAAGAAAGGTATTTTTCTATAAACTTTTGTATCTTTTTCCCTACATCTAGGACTTAAGCAAACTTGGAGCAGTGCAAAAATTTGGCATCCTGAACAGGAGATATAGGCACAGGATGATGCGTTACTTTTTGGCTTTGTGAAAAGGCCAGTGGTTATGTGGAAGAGCTCAGGGGATCAATGTGTTTTGGATATGCAGTAACTAATATCTGCCAGTTAACAGACTGTAAAGAAGGTTCTATGAATAGCTTTTCAAGTCAAATGTAAAACTGTTTTCCTGCTGTTTCATATTCCCAGAGTTCAAGCTAACCATTGCCACACTCCTCTCCTCTCCAAAGTTTTCTGGAAATTCTGTCTGAGTTTTCTCTCCGTTGAAATACTATCCAAGTTACTAACGAGTTGGTTCAAGTCCCTGTGAACGTTTTCCTGCCAGCCAGTCAGCACCTCAGATGCTGCTGACTGATGTCTTGCTGTGGTTCCGTGCCATCCTCTACCCTCCGGGACAGTCTTGCTCTTCCTCTTATCTCCCTATTATTTTGGAGAATTTTCATCATCTCCTCTTACAGTGTCTTAGGCCATCCTAAGAGTATTCTCCATCTCTACCTTATCTTTGAATATTCTCAAGCCCAAGTTCGCCAGTGACTCCATGCAACAGTTTGCTCCAAACTCATCTCCTTGCATCTGAAATAAAATCTGGGGCTTTGCCTCTAATGTCTTTTCATGTCTTTTTGACCAGCAACTTAGTTCAAGATCACTAAAACCTACCCTAGCTGAGCTTCTGCCCTTCCACTCAGTTTTGCCTTGTTTTTCTTGCTTGTTGCTTTCTAATGCTTAAGCTTATAACTCGTTGTCGTCATGTCATCGGTAGCTGACCTTTTATCTTCATCTTCAAATCCAGACAGTGTCTGAAATTTGCCAATTTATCCTCTGTAACTTGTCAGTTATGTAGCCATACCACTTGCAGCTTATCGCTTACTGCATTTTTATTGTCTCGATTACAAAAGCGTTATTTTCTCAGCTTGTAAAATGCAATCGAAAAAACAAACAAAAACAATCTTTTATCTCTCTTGGCTATGGCCAAGTCACTGTTCGCTTTGTGTTCTCCCAGGGCCTGTATTTCTTATTGCCTCAGAAACAGTTATCTTGAGCTTCGAGGCCCTTCATGGTTTATTCTAACTCTGCCCGTAGTTTTCCCGTTTCCAAACTGAAGATCATTACTGCAAGCTTCCTGTGTAAACTCTTTATTTTTCCAAGTGGACATCTCTCTGTTTTCCCCAGTGACTCCTCTGTAACACATGCAGTTTGCTGTCTGCAATGTCATTTTATCGTCTTCAAATGACTTAACACACTCGGGTGCCATTGCACTAACATAAACCTTGACAAGCAGCAATCTGGTGGAGTGACACCACTACCCATCAGCTGGGCAGCGCAGCTTTACTGTTGCTTTATGTCCTTTCTCTTCCTTGGGCTTATTTCATAAATGACCAATTAGAGAAAAGAGAGGAGTTCAAACCAGTCCACTAAATATCACGTTATGTGGGTGAAACCAGCCTCGTATTGTGTCCCAGGACAAACTTAAGTTCAGGAATATACCTGTTAGATACACCATTACCTGGAAGAGTAATTCTCAAAAATAGCCTCTCTATCTCTCACCTTTCAGCCTTCATCCCCAGAGGAGAGCTGTAGTATAACTTCAGTAGTGGTGCTTGGGACCTCTGAAGTTGATAACAGTGTGATACCAAAAAAAAAAAAATCTTATTGACTGGTTGGTCCTTATTTTTGCTGTCATTATTTCCAACTTTACTGATGCCAGCTGCATTTTGCTCTTGAATTGTCCCATTGATTAACATAATTGCATTAAGCAATTATTAAGCTCAGAGGCTTTTTTTTTTTCTAATCCTGTAGGTTTTGCTTGGTTTCTTGGCCTGAAAGCTTAGCTGTGAGGCACTCCTTTTCCCCCTTGCCAGGTATCCCTGGCGTTTAAACATATTTAAATGCCTATTTAAACATATTGTCTCTTAAAAACCCTCCTTCACTTAGGTTCTTAAAACCTTGTGGCTGCAACCACGTTCCTTGTTTACAGCTCCCTTCTTGGGAGTTTTAGAGGATGGGAAGTTTTGGAAGAGAGCGGAGAGTAAGGAAGGTGGCAATTAGGAAGCAGTTTAAGAAGAGATCACATTTGCCATTGGTGGCTGTGAAAACTGAACATAAATATGCCAGGAAAACACTCCAAGGAAAAGTTATTGCTAGCGTTATTTGGTACTGATGTTTTCTCAGCTGGCAAGGCTCAGCTTTAGGGAGGCACTTGTTAGAAAGGGTGCTGTAAATTGCAAAGGCTGCTGGACCCCCCGCTCCAAACTAGAACCTTGCACTGGTGTACTGGGGTGTAGCAGAGCAGAGCTGTCGTGTTGCTCGAGAGCACCACGAGGTTTCAGAGTGTTTAGTACACGATGAGAACGTTTAGGATGCATTAGCTCCTGAGAAATAGAGCCTGGAAGAGGGAAACAATTCTCGTGGGAGCTGTTAAGAATCATCTCGTGAGTAAAATACAGTCTTGAGCAAGAGTGCCAAAAAGGACATGTCATGGGTATCCCAGAGGCAAAGTTTGCTGCTTTTAATAGCTTGTTTACAACCCAAGAAAAATGATGTTCTCTTTTCGGTTCAGCAGCTGCAGAGCAAAGGAGAGGGCGGGAGAGGCTCCTGTTGGGCTCAGAAGCGTGGTGAGAGCGCAGTCCTAGTGGGTCGGCTCTCCTTCGGACCTTGCTGCTGGAAGGGGCTTGTTCCTGGCCTGGTGTGAAAATCTGAATTTGAGCAGCCTACCAAGCCACACGTCTGCTTCTGTGTCTGGTTCTGTTTCCCCTTTCCGGAGCTTTCCTTGGAGAAGCTGCGGGCACGTATGGTGGACCCGGCTGAACGATCTCTGTGCCCGGTATTCCTTTCCACCACAGGCACCGCTCTGAGGGCGTCTTGGGACTACGCAGACCCCTGCACGCATCCAGAAACCTTTCCTTTCATTTTGATTTCTCACTTTTTATTCCTTCCCGCTGACTCTTTCATTTTCCTGCCTCTTGACCCTCCCTGCCTTCTGTTTTGATGCCAGCTACTGCAGCCTCCTCTCAGCTCTCTGATCCTTTTTGGCCTCCTGTTCCTTCTTTCCGCCCTTGGCCGCTCTGCACGCGGCCACGCGTCCCGCTTGCCATCCCCTCTGCTCGTGTGGTCTCGCTCTCGAGGCGTGCGGTGAATTCCAGCTTGCGACCGAGTGAAGCTTCCCAAAGCTCTGGCTGTCACTTTGAAGGCAATTTCAGGCTCCCAGTATGGGGGGCTGCACGGGGAACATGTCACGTATAGATCAGGGGAGCTGCAGAACCTGCCAGGTGATCAAGAGATGGGCGCAGGAGAGCGTACGCTCGCTTCAGGCACCAGCCTGGGTAATGTATTCACTTTCTCGCTTAAATGTTTCCTGCTATCGTTTCAATTTATTAGTGTATTTTAATATATTTAATGCAAATATGTGTAATTTGCATTTAATGCAAATGCTGAAATTCAATTTCAGGTTGTTAAAGGATGTATGTGACAGAAAAGAAAAAAAACATGCATAGAAGTAATGAGAAAGGAGTGTATAAACGTATGCTGTATATTAAAGCTTTCAAGTATAGTTCAGACTAAAAGACTACAAGGTGAAAATATGAAGAGAAGAATTCAAAGTAACAGAGATCTTGCTTCACATTTGAGGAGATGCTGTAGCTATAATCCATTCATCTCTTGGACAGATTAATATAATTTCTGTTAAATAACTTGGTACCAAACCAAAAAAGAAAAATCTATTCTATAGCCAAGCAAATGCAATTTGAGAAAGAAGATCCATAGCAGGAAGTCTGCACTGTGAGGCATTCAGTAGTCCCTCATGAAAGCATTCAGAACTTTTTAATTCTAGTATTCGTGGAACTATGAACAGTAGAAACGCAAGAGGAGAGCTCAGAGAGAACCTGCAGCTGTCCCCAGAGCCAATCTTTTAGGCTAACACACTTAGATAAATCAATTTATTAATAGGCAAATCAGGAGGCAGTGAAATGCTAGTGAAATAAGGGGGATGGTGCAAAAACACTCAGTTGGAAACCAAAAAAACAATGGAAGAATACTTAGGAAGTTCAGCCTTTCTGGTCACCAACATCTGTAAGTATGAAGTGTGTAAGTTTTGGAAGATTTAAATAAATCAGATTATTTTTAAAGTCACTCTAGGCTCAACAAAGGAAGGAAAAAATCCTATGTGGTTTAATATATTATCTAGAGAAATAAAGCAGAGAGAAGTCTAGTTCTTCAAATACTGATGGTGAACCCAGAGTCTTATTTATGCAACCTGGAGGTGATGGTTATGTTAGCAAAATCCAGGTTTATCCCCTTAAAAATCTGCATGCATTTACATGTAAATAGAGGTTATATTTTCAGAACTGTCTCTAAGGTCTAGCCCTAAGACACGTGGTCTTGGGTGCAGGGAGACTGAGTTGAGTTTGTGGCTGCTTTTTGACGTTGTGCTAAGGCCTCTAAGTAGAGACAGCTGAATAAATTTCTAGCAAAACTCCACGTTGGACTTGATCAATTTGTGGAACCCGAATTTGTTTTCCGAATTGCTAGTTAATCAAATAAAGCCGAGCCCGCTCCCTACTGAATATAACGCAGGGGGGATATAAGTAACGAGGGCTGTATCAAGATGGGTGGAAAACACAGTGTGCCTGTAATGAAAAAGCCAGTAGATAAGCAGCTGTATTGTGCAAGTCGGTATCTACCAAGGGGTTCTAGTTGTGCCGTAAATCAGAGAGCAGAAGCGTAGGCTGTTCATCACCCTGCCCCCAGGATAGAAATGGATTACAAGGAAATTCTAGCGAGACTGCTCAGCGCATGACTAAAGAAACGGAGGACGCGGCACTTTCCCACTAGCCAAATTTTGTCCTTTAAATAAGCCTTGGCATCTCCCATGAAGGGAGACATTTCCACCAGGGCTGGCTGCGCTTCCTGGATATTCCTTTGGGTCTGAAGTGGATGGACCACTACTTCTTTCTCCATGATGATCCAAGCTGCTGCAACACGCTTTGCTCCAAAGCAGCCCGAGTTTGGTGGCTCAGGGAGACCCAGTAAAACATCATGTGTGTCCTGCAGCGTGGAGAAGGCCTGTGGGCTGCTTCCATGAAGTGCAAATGGTCACAAGGTGGCACTTGCAAAGGTGAAAGCACCTGTGTTTTCTTGGCCCACAGCCTAGTGTAGAAATGCACAATATTATTGGTTCCTATGTTATTGATTGGTCACGTATACACAGCAAGGGCTGGAATGATTTGGAGACGAGGAGAACGTGAGCATCAGTTAATGAATGTTTGCAGAACGCTTGCAGCCCTGCAGATGAGAGAGACGAAGCTATCACAAAGCAGAACATCTTTGCTAAGGCCGTGCTTGTGCTGGAAGCTAAGTGAAGGAGATGGTTTTCCTTCAACAGCATCTCATTCCTGATTAGCTTGATCATTCAATCATTTTGGGTTTAACAAAGTGAGCGCATGGCATGCAACAAAGAAAGCAGAACAAGGGAAAATGAAACATGATATGAGCTCACAGAAGGGAATCAGAGCAGACAAACCCAGAAGTAAATCAAAAGAGCTCACACAAAAAAAAAAAAAAAAAAAAAAAAATCTGGCGAAAATAATAACACGTGACATATTTTGGGGAGAGATAAAAGTTATGCAAAATGTTCAGGCTATTCTTCTGCCTTTCCTTTGATGTCAATAATCTTGATTTAGAAAACTGCTCTTCAGACCACGGCGTCTCCTTCTGCGGCGCCGCGAGTCTCCCCACACTATCGGACGTGGGTGCCACTTGACGTGAGGCTTAATGACAGTGAGTGTCATCAGCAAAGGGTAGAACTCAGCACTGCAGACACTGCAGCTCTCAGATTCTGCTGCCTTTCTAGCTAATTCTGCCCTCTTCCAAACTAACCTCCTGCTTTGCAAAATCTGCTACAGAATCTCTCGTTTCAGCCCCTTATGAACTGCCTTCCCCAGCAAGTTTTCTGCCTTCTCGACAAAACAGTCAGTGGTGAATGGTAATGTTATTAGTATTGGCATCAACTGATGCGGTAGCTGGATCGACTCTTCTGGATCTTGCAACTGTAGTAATGTGGAGGGGAAAATATTGTAAGAGCAAGTATTAGGTTGGTGATTTGGAACAAGGCATCCAAATCTGTTTCTAGCTAAAAGGAGACAAACTGCATCCAAATAGCAGTGAGGCTTGGGAGAGGTTTTATTTTGCATTTGTTTCCAACAATAGCCCTGGGCCTGGTGGAACCTTGACTCCCTGTCAAGTTTGCCATGGCATGCTTTCCAGCAGATCTTTTCATTATTTTTATTGCATATATTCTATACCAGCTTCAATAAGTTTTAGTTGTTATGATTCAACGAAATTCGTAAGCCTCAATGAATAAACTGTGGCACACCGTAAATACATCGTGTGATCTATGGGTTTGATTTAATATGTATCATATTATACTCATCCTAGAGGTTTTGTATTTTTTGTATGCTCTTGCTGTATTTTATATCCTTATAGGTCTGTGTTTTACCTGACTGTTCATTCAGCTGCAGTATCTCTAGACCTGGGTTCTGCACTGAGCAGGTGCCCCATGTAGCTACATCACTTACAGCTGCCAAATGTAGATGCCTGCTCTGTTATGTGCACTGGGCCTGCGATTCCCAAGGACCTTTTTGCACTATTGGCTCTAAATAATTTGAAATATGACAAAAAAATAAATATAGTTTTTAAAAAAAGTCAGAAGTGACAGCTGAAAAATAATGTGTTTTCATCTTTATTCCCACTAAGATATGCTCTGCACAGATATGTCAGATATGATACAAGGGAGGATATATTTAGCTGGCATTGTTTCTTGTACTTTCTTGGGTATGTCTTAAGATTTAACATTTTCTAAAATTTTGCATGAAGGAGGCAGCAGCAAAGATACTGCATTGGCTTTATCAGAGATCTCCATGAATGCAAACCGTGCCTCCCATTTGCATTTGCAGGGAGCCTGTTTTACAGGACCAGAGCCCAGTGTTCGCAGCTGTGTTTTATCCGATGCTAACAGAGCTGAAGGCAGAAAGGTGCTGTATTTGGGTACGTGGAGTGCTCTGTAGCTGCAGGGCTGTCTGGTGGGTGCAAAGCCTCCCGTGTTCACATGCACCTGGGCCCTGTGTGCAAGTGCTGTTTTGTGTGCTCTTCCTTGCTGCTCTTCCCCCAAAGCTGGTCAGGCAGGTGCTGCCAATTTAGAAAAAGCTGCCTAGCCTCCTTAAATACCACCTTGGCCAGCTGTGGAGAGACACATGTGTTTCCCATTTGGAAATCTCCCCTCCAGAGAGAAGGAGCCCTCCAAAGCTTGGGGGGCTGAGTGTCTTATCCCTTTGCTTATCCCTATCCCTTGCTCCTGCAGTCAGGCTCTGCTGGCAGCTCCCGCCTTCCCCGGTGCCGCGAGGAATTGTGACTTCTCCCTGATCCTTCCAAAATCAGAGAAAAGCTGCAGCTCTGAACAGCGGTCAGTATGTGTGTGTGCCCAGCGTGCTGTGCTGCCCGTAGCATAGCTCTGCCAAGAGACAAATTACTCTTTTAAGGTATCTGAGAAGGGGAGCTACCTGTAGGGTATAAATATATAGGAAGGAATAAAAAATCTGCTTAGATTCTGATTGATTTTGTATTGATTTTTGGTAAAGGCGAAGTAACAAAATTGAGAAGATGTGGAGTGAGGCTAGAAGGCAGTGGCATTTTTCAAGCAAAGTCCGTGTAGTTGTGGCCAAATCTGCTGCACGTCGGTGAAGCGCTAGAGCAATCAGGGAGGTGATTTTACGATGCCATGGGTTGTGTTTTTCGTGCTCCTTCCCTGCTGTTTAGTGCTGACTGTTGAACTGGTACCATGTACTTGGCGGGTCGACACGATTAGCTGGGCGCGTAGCTTGCTTTGTGCTCTGAGCCCTGATTTACAAGTACTCCCAGGCTGGTTGTGCAAATTCCAGGTCAAATGCTGCTTCGTTTTAAGGAGGAAAGTCATCTGATTGCATTGAATCATGGCAACCAAAGTGTTTTACTGCATTCTGTTTTTGTTTGTTTTAAAAAGAAAAAAGAAAACACTAGTTTTTCTATGGTACAAATATTTTAACTCCATTTTTCTTATTTCTTATCTCAAAGATGCGTTGTTATGTTTGTTTATGTAGTAGGACAAGTGCTTGAATTGGAGTCAGTTATGTTTTGCCACAAGCATGCCAGTGACACAAGGTATGTGCATCGCATTCAGATTAAGAGATTAAGTTAGAAATGACTGGCTAATTGGCCTGTTTCCTTATCAAATAGCTATTCTTTTTTATCGTTTGATGAGATTTCCCAGCATGTTTTTCTCTAAGTTTGAACCAGAGAGGCTGAGGCAAAAACGTAATGAGACTTAAGTTGTCATGATGACTAAATGGGAAATTTAGAGCAAAGTCTGAAATACAATTGCTTATTGTATTTATGAATCTATTTATATGAGTTTCTATTTTTTTAGATGCCTGTAAGCATAGATCAAGTAAAGCAGAGCTGTCATTAGGATTTTTCCACTGGAGTATTGCAGTAATTGAATCTGCCTAAGAAAGGAGATAATTTTATAAAACATTATTAAAAACGTAGGAGGCTGTGGCATGCATTTCATTCCACGTTCACGAGCATGTGAAATGAATATTATAACAGTGGTATAACCTTGTGCAAACAGAAGTGACTGTGCGGGTTGTAGGCAGAGAGGAACCTCTGTGCAGAGATCGAGCTCTGTACTCTGAGTTCCTGGGTTTAGTTTTGTCCAGCAAACTGAAATGAAGGGTTTTATTCAAGTAGGGTCCTGATAGAAAATGTTCAGAGATGTTCCCTTTGTGAGGAGAACCAGGGCTTGAAATCTTTGTCTCCGAATGAAATAAATTAGCAGACTGGAGTCTCTCTGAAGGCAGAGGCTCTGACTTGTGCTTCAGTCCAATAAGTAGCAACATCATTGGCCTCCTGCAAGAGGATTATGGAGGTGAGGGCGTCTCCATCGCCTTCTGCTGAAGAAAGCTTCCCTGCAAATGCCACCAAGCTGTTTGGTGGCACAAAAATTTGGATTTTAGCTTCCACCACAAGCGTTATCATTGCGTTTCCCATCTCAGAGCACAGTACCCCATTATGTGTGTGTATCAGCTCTCACTCGTATGTTTGCAGACGTTCTTCCAGGCCACTTCCCTTGCCTCATTCTCGTTGCAAGCGACTTGCCTTCACTCTCCCTGCAACAGGAGGTTTCCCGTGGCCACTCCGTGGGATGGAGCTCAGTCCTCTGCAATCTACTGCCCACATTTTCACGTGGCATGTGCAGAACTCGTGCTAGGCGTCAGACCGTGTCTGAAATAACATGGGCAGAGCCTGATGGCGCTTTTCCTCCATGTCCTGGATGTGGTTAAGTGGTCAGAGCTGTGCAGGGAGGAGGGTTAATCAGTGCCCTTGATTGCCCTTGAGTGCTGCTGATCTGCTCTGTAGACATCAGCTCCTGCGAGGGGCTCGAGAGGCCTCTAGGAGCAATAGCTGCTCCTTCTGCTTAGCCCCCACTTTGTCCTTGTTTTTGCTTCCGAAGGATTTCTGGAATTTCTTTTCAAGAGAAATTTGAGATGCACAAAAGATCTTGTCCAAGTATTCAAATGTGAAAATCCTCGTAATTGATTGCTGCTTACTCACAATTGCTTCGGCTAAAAGATATAATTTTCTAGACTTAGAAATGTATTTTTAGAATGCTGGAGTTGTACCCAAGTACATTACTGAGCCCACTCTGTATGCACGAGCAGAAATTTGAGCAGAAATATTATCCACATCAGTGTTGACATAAGATCTGTCCATTTGCAGCGGTGTCCTGACTCTGAACGTTCCCCTGGGACAACCCACGTGGTTTTGGTGGCCTTATCAAGGATAATTTTTAACTACTCTCTATGGCCAAGGCTTCAGCAAATAATATGCTCTGAAATTTGCAGTAGTACAGGGCCTTATAAAACATACTTTTATTATCTGTGTGTTGATGCCTCAGAGTTCACAAGAATATAAAGTGAAGTCGAACATTTTTGCCTGCCAACATAGCTCCTAGTTTCCAGCATAGTGCGCGAGCTCAAAACATCCTGAAGGACAAAAACAGATTCATTTTTTCAGTTTTGTTTGTTTATATATATATACACACACACACGCACGCGCGCTCGCACTTTTAAAATATATATGTTTATGTGTATATGTATGCATATATATATTTTTTTTAATATGAGCAGGCATCAGGTGCTCCCACGTCTTTTTTAGCCTCTGTCTCATGGCCAGGTGGATGCCAAGGCCAAGGGCAGGGGTTGAAGTGCCAGTCCCCCATACCCTGCGTGCCTGGAGAGCTGGGGTTGCTGCTGCAGGGCAATAGGCTGCCCTCAGAGCAGCGCCTCGTGCTCCGGTGCCACGCGGGAGCGTGCGATCCGCATCCGGATGCGCCGTCACCCTGCAACAGGGTTATCATAATGTAAAATGACCAAGTTTCTGGGAACCTAAGATCAGGGATGCAGGTCTTCTCTGAGGAGTGAATTACGTGCATTGGAAAGAACTTTTCCTTTTTCCAGAGAGGTCTTGCTTTCATTTAGTCCCTATAATTGACTGCCTTAGCAAGGCAAGTGCCTTGGCTTGTTCTTGCAAGACAGAGCTAGAATTTTTGTTGTTCATTTTGTGGCCCAAGGTCATTTTAATTGATGTTTTGTTTTTCCAAACTGAGCATCCTCCCTTTTCAAACCATGCTTGTGATTTGCTTTTAGGTGAAAATCTTCAAGCATCAGCAATGTTGTGGATATGCTATACTATAGCACAAAAAAAAAAAAAAAGTGAGATCTTTAGGTTAAAACCAACCCTCAACTGTGTGAAAGATGCATGGACAGGGAAATTGAAGGCTTATGGTATAGATTTCAAAAGAAGAGTACGCTTAAACCAGGATCAGGTCCCTCCTGTGCTGCCAAGCAAGTTGAATTCTCTCTTAGGAAGGCAGGGTTTTTTTCCCCATATAAAAAAAAAAATACTAATTGGAGAAAGTTCAAAAGTAGTATCACTGCTAATGGGAGGCTGAAATGCTAGATTTGCAGAGACAAATTAAAGAAGGCTACACTGCCTATTTCTAGCTTGACTAGCTATCAGCAAAGTTCATCAACAGTTGAATGGGATCAGCCCCAACAGGAGAGTATTTAAAACTACATTAGTAAGGAGTGACAGAATAAAGTTAGAAAATAAGGCAGGAGTAAAAATAAATTTGTTGAATAGCAATGAAAATCTGTTTATATTGAGGTACAGTTCCATGAAGTGATACAAGGATGTCGGATGGGTTTGCACCATGGATTTACATTTCACAGGCGTGTAGAGGCCTAGGGAGAAACTGCTGAAACGGAAGCGGACTGTGACATAGGACAACCTTGTGTTGGAGGGAGATATTTGTTTAGGAAGATCCCATCTGGCTCCTCAGTTTCTCTTTCCTGCCCCTGCACTTCAGCGGAGAGTCAGCCTGGTCTGTCTATGAGCAGTTAGGTGTGTGGGAACCTGAGCCCTGACACTACTGGGGCTGCTCTGAGGCTGGGGGAGACATCACTTCATCACAGGTGTTACTGACAGCAAGTGCTTTTGCTGCCTTGATGTGTGAGCCCTTTGACAGCCCCTCACTGTGAGCCCTTTGACAGCAAGGCAGCCAAATCTAGAGGACTTTTCCTGACCGGTGATTGAGTCTCTCTACTTTGGTGGTTTCGGTGTAACGGGAAGGTAGAAGGGTGAGTTGGGACAAAAGTCGTTATCGTTAAGTGCCCAGGCACTAACCCAAGCAAGGAGCAGCTCTGTAGGTTGTGGCTCCTGACAGATGAATGTGCAAGTTGTGGGGATTGTTTGTGAGAAGTCTGCCTCTGTCCCTCATTCTCTGGCCATTTGGAGGGATCTAAGACTCCACTTGGAGGTGGAAAACCATCACTGACCGTTTCAGGGCCTACAGATGAAAACCGACCCCATCCCTCATCCGTGTCTATTTTGAAAAGGATTTTTTACATCCTGCCAATCATCCCGAATCCCCAGATACGGTGGCTGCTCCTCTATTACACGGGCTGCACCAATCCTTCCTCCACGGTGTCCAAAAATGCCAATGGGAGGTATTGCCTTGGCTGGCCCGCGGTGTCCGATTCAGCCTGACTGTGTGTGAAGCAGAACAGGTCCCGCACGCGGCCCTTCCTCGGGCGCTAGGGCCTGGGCACAGGCTGCCCGTCTGGCCTGGCTTGCCTCAGTGGCCTTTATATGTAAACACTCTTTAAAAACATCATCCACGTTGTCAAAGCCTAATCTGAATGATGTACCGACACTGCCGATTCTGATGTGCTGCCTTGGTTTCGCATTCGCCTTGGATTGCCTGGCCCCAGATGGCCTTTTTGTGTTTTGTTTACTTTGTTTACTTTACTTTGTTTACTAAGCTGTCACATATTTATTCCATTAGATGTGCAAAGTCAGTGGGTTCAGCCTGACTTTACAGCATGGTTGACTAATATGGTGTAGAGAAAACACTGAGTGAAGCCAAGCAGAGTGTCAGGAGACAAGCAGTGAGATTCCTCAGGCCCAAGAGAGACACCAACAAAACAGGAAAGTGGTTAAGTATCCAGTAGAGGAGGTTAGAGAGTTTTTTTTTCCCCTAGAAAAATTCTGTGATTGGAGAATGAAAATTCATCAAAATATGAAAAGATTCATTTGTATTGAATTTTTTTTAAAAAAACCTTGTTTCTATACAGCTTCTGAAATTTTAGGTAGGTATTATTAAAAAAAAAAAAGATTTGTTTCAAATGTTAACAGATAGTAAAATGTGACTTCGGCAGCCCTTGAATATAGTGAGTTGGTTTGAATTTATCTGGCTAAACAATTAGAATGACTTAACATGTGGTTATCCAACAGAAGTCTTTGAAGATGCACAACTTCTCCCAACACGCATTCATATATGTCCCACAGAATCACATCATTTTTCCTGTAAATACTTGTTGTAGTAGTTCAGAGAAATAACTTCCTGTGTTCTGTTTGTTTATTTGAACTTAGTATTAAAGAAGGGTGCCCAGTGTGCTGCTTGATTTCTGGAATGGGGCTAGTACAAGATTTCTGCACAGGGCTGTTTCTCCAAAAGCAGGTTGCTCTTAAATCACCTTAAATTTCCTGCGTTTCCAATGAGGAGCTAAGCAAAAGCGTCAAGTGGTGCTGCTAGTGGTGCTGCTCCTGATGCATTTTTTGCGTTGAGAACTCCAGGGCATCAGCAGTTGCTCTTGTCCATAAACAGAGACCCGCGACGCTCTCGCACGTCCAGGTGCGCGAGGTCCTCATGGAGGACCTGGAGTGCCCATGGCCTGAGTTGTCCTCCTTTGTGCTGCAGGTGAAGCACGGGAACTATGCCTTCGTGTGGGACGCGGCGGTGCTGGAGTACGTGGCCATCAACGACGCCGACTGCTCCTTCTATACGGTGGGCAACACGGTGGCAGACAGAGGGTACGGAATCGCTCTGCAGCACGGCAGCCCCTACCGGGACGTCTTCTCCCAAAGGTAAGGGCTCGGATGAGGAAAAATGCCATCATCCCCTTCAGGGAACCTTTCTCTTTATTTTAAGCTTTCTGTAAGGGAAAAGCATCTTGTGCTCGCTCTCAGCTTCCTGATTTTTGAGACAGGCATTCATTTCCTCAGAGATTACGGAATCATTTGTTTCCCAGAAACTGCATTGGGAATACTTTGGGGTGATTTTTATGAACTCTTCTTCTTCCTCATGGAAAACGTGAATGAGATAGACTAAACTTTGTTAGCAGGAAAATAAGAAAGGAACTGAGGTGTTTGCTTCAAAGGTATGTCCTGAATCAACTCTGCCTTTTACAGAACCCTTTTCTTAAACAAAAGAAAAGCAGACTTGCATTGTAGAGACCTTTATTTGTACCCAAAAGTTTAGATGCTCATGCCAATACTAATCAATACCTTGAGCTGTAAAAGGGAGATCTTCAGAGATACTTCTGGTATGGTGCTTCTCAGATCAGAAATTCTAAAAGAGTAGTATCTATTTTGTCATCTCAGCACTGGATGCTTGACTCGAGAATTGATTCCTAGTTCCTAACCCAGGTGAAATGTGAAAAGACATCAAACATTTTTAAAGTGTCATTTCTGTGGTCTGATCTTCTTAGGGAAAGATTTGTGTTAATCTCGTGATCCTTTCTTTCTGATCCTTTTTTATTCTCTCAGACCCTTTTCTGATGTTTTATGTAGAATTTTGTGAAAACCTAATTTTACACTCGTGCTGAACATACTGTGTGTGGTTGAAATAGTGGGTGTGAATCATCCTCATACAAATGTACCTCCTTCAGACTGATGCCTTTGCCTTAAAACCACGGTGTAAGATAGGGGAAAAGTTGGTTAACGAGTAGCTTGACAAGCACATTCAGAGACATGGTTCTCTGCTCTCCCATTTTGTTTACATTGAGAAGGCCTAAATTGTTCCAATTGCTTATTTGCTGGGCAAGATTTGGCTGAATTTTGTGCTGAGATAGCAGTAACAAAAGTCAGAAGTTCACAGAATCAATGATGAGTTTTATTTCGATGAACCACATGTACGATTTACATAAAAGATCAAGATTAGCATTATAGGGAATTACTGAATACTTTCATATCCTGACCGTGACCCATCGGGCTCTGCTAAGCCTCTCTGGCTCTGTCCTGTTCACGTTCCACATGCAAAACCAAGGAGCATCTCAGATACTGTTCAAGGTGTTAAGCTGTTTTCTTCAGGGCATGAGTAAGTCTGTGAATTAAGGTAAGTCAGAGCTGCAAAGTTTGAAGACCAAGAGGAGTTTCCCAATCCAGTTGTGCAATGCTAACTATATGGAGACCTCCAAGTGACAGACAGGGCTCCTGGCGATACAACTCAGCTCTCCTCATCCTCCTGCCTCCCAGACTACCAGCAAGGTCCCGGTAGATGTATCCAAACCACCCTAGGAGCTGTCCCTGGCATCGCTGGTGTAGTTGCTGCAGTTTGCAGTGTTTGGTGGGCACGGCAGTATTCAGCACCAGGAAAGGCTTCCTTATGGCTTTGCTCTGGGCACTGCCTTCAGTGGCTGCTGCACCAGTGGTCTCTGCAGCTCTGACATTTCCAAGAACAGTTTTATTTTCTCATAAAATAACAGTGTTCCAAGATGTTATATTTTGGAGGTACAGCGAAGCAGAAAGAAGCATAAAAACTGGCACGTATATAACTCTTTTTATCTGAGAATCTCCGATGCGCTGGTTAAATATTAGCTTTTCTCAGTGGAAAGTAAATGCCTTTTCCCCTGGCATAAGGCAGTTTCCAAGGTTAGGTGTTTTTCCATCCTGGAGTGGAGGATTGTAGGCACTCAGACTTCTTCATTTTCATTTCCTTCTGCAATTACGAGGGCTCAGGTGAATGAAGAGAGGGATCATTCCTGGGCCCGTTGTCCCACAAGGAAATGGAAAGACTTAGCCACAGGAAAGACTTGAGGAGAACATAACTCACTAATTTAGACAGGGGTCAAAAGGAGAATGTGCTCAGGGTCATGCTGGGTTGCTGAGGGGGGCTGAAATGTATAGTCAGAAAACGTGCACGCTGCCTTTAAACTAATTTTTATTTCTGTGTTATGATGGCTGATTATATTGCACTTTTAATTACACCCATAAATATAAATTTGCACTTGGAATCTCTCAAGCACCATATTAGGAACAAACACGCGAAAGAGGGTGCGTGCTTATAAGGTAGATTTGCTAAAAGCCCTTCAGTGCTGGTTCTTACAATTACTTCCATATGGTTTTTACAAATCATCCTTGCTTTTCTCCCTAATGAAAAGGCTGAACAACCCTCAGCTGCTGCAGGCTGCATGCTAAATAGAGAGGGAAGGAGACTTTGCTGGGTGGGATTAGCAAATGTTCGCATGAATATTTCACACGCTTTAATGTGGTGCGGAATCACTTTGAAATATATTGGCATTTCTTGGTCTTGCCCCAAATAAATATATCTGTGTGAAAATACAAGGCTTCTCTTTTATGAATTTCAGGGAAACCGGTAAGCTGCAGAGTGTGAAATCCCTGGGGTGCAGCTGTGAAAGGTCTGGCAAGATTACAGGAGATTTTGGTCTCAGTGCGGGAAGCAGGGCCAGGAGGTTAAGACTTTTCATTACCTTTTCTGGGCAGGCAGGGAATTCCCATTGAAACGGAGAGAGGGAAGAAAAAAGGCAGTGGAGAAGTGTAAACACTCACCCCTTCTCCCCAGGGCCACGGGGCATGAATTAGAGCCGGGGTAATACTTTGGTCAGGCTTTAGCCTTGGGGATTGCCGGGCGTATTGTGCGTTTGGGGCGTCTGTTGTGCTGCTCTGCAGGGGATGAAGACATCGTGTGGGAAGGCTTGGGCAGGCACGTGCCTCCAGAGTGTGTTGGGTGTTCCTGCTTGTTTGCAAGGGCTCAAATTCTGCAGCGCAGGTTTGGGTGTTGTGAAACGCTGGTGGAGAATGTGATAAACATGCACGTGTTTCATTTGGAATGGGCC
>JAVCKT010028353.1:7599-39733 GCA_032273925.1 Rhynchotus rufescens
GGGAAGTTCCATTGAATGGGTCACATCGGAATCCAGTTCTTTAATACTAAGCTATGCTGCTACTTTTAAATCTTTTTATGGAAGAGCCCCACTGCTTGGGAAAAAAACTCACCTTCGTGTGAAAGGTCAACATAAAACCTATGAATAACCTGAGTTCCACTTACATGTCACTCAAAATAGAACTATGACCCAAACCGTGTTTTAGTGATCCTTTATAGAAAAGGAAATTTCACCTTCTTTCTCTCTCTCTCTCTCTCTTTTTCTCTGTCTGTATTCAGAGGTATTTTATTTATTTTACTTTTTTTTGTATTCATTTCCACAGCCAGATAATCTAGGGCTAAGGGCATCAAATAACAATGAAAAAATGAAATGCTCACACAATCTGATTCAGAATCTGCTAGGGAGCAAAGGGAAGGGGTTAGCAATAGATTTAATAGCATTCCTGTCCATAGCAATGAGAAACCTGCAGCCACAACTAGCAAATACTCTGCAGCTGAAAATATTTAAGATATCCCTCCCATGACCACTTGCATCTATATCAAGCAAATTGTTGATCCCAAAAGAAGCATCATCAAAGCCTTAGCCCAGAGTTTGCCTTTGATGTTACATATACAGTATGTTATTTTCTCTAACAGCTGTTATGACTGCATTGTGTTTTGTGTTACTTTTCCTCTCAGAATTATGTATGAATAAACAGCTATTGTAGCTTCCGTTCTATTACCTTAAGGATAGACTTTCTTTTCTTGTCTCTTTTTAAATTGTCAAGAAAAAAATAATATAATAGAAACTCAACCTATTGCCATCAAATGCCTGCCCTTTCCTGTTCTATTCTGTCTTGTTCAGTCTGGTTCAATCAAGGCATAACATTGCACAGTCAGTCTTACAGTCCCTTGGTATTTTCCTCTAACATTGAAAGATTGCCACAGGCAGCATATTTAAATCCACAAACAATATCAGATCAGTAGAAGAGGCTTGATGTACCAGCTTTATAGATTTTTTTCCATAAATATTTTGCTAATATTGTATTTTTGTACTTGAATAGCATTTAATTGATATATTACAGTAATGCATTTTTCAGCTATGCTTATATGAACTATATATGGCATTTTGATAGACTAATGAATTCTTGACCTCTGTAACCAAAGTTATTTATAATACATAAAAGTAGATACTAGATATAAAATATTTGTTATCAAAGCATGTTCATCACTATAATATGATCCCTGGAATTGGTGGCTTTGTGATGGCACCTTTTATTAAAGCACTAAATTAAATTTGCTAATATTAGAATTAATAATGAGAAAGGAAAACAACAAGAGGATGGTTATGATTAAAATGCTTTTGTCATTCCTTTTTTTTATGACTTTGGAATGCCAGGAAATAAATTAGAGGTAAAACTGGAACCTCACAAATACAAGCATGACAAAGAACATCATAGCTAATGGTGAAAAACTGCATTAACTCTGAATCAGATTCCAAACTGGAAAGAAGCTCAAAATATTTCATATATGGCTGGTCTCTTTTTACTTAACAAATATGAATTTAATTCAGAATGAGTTGCACAGTAGGACTAATATAATGATTAGTGTGATAGGGGAACTTTTTTCCTTAATTGAAGACTAGATTGAAAGAGATTGCATTGCTTAGCTTAGCCAAGTGAAATTTTGAAAGGGAAGTGAGGAAGTCCACAAATATTGTAGGAGCAGGAGTAAATATTAAGATGAGAGGAGAATAATTTCAGTTAATATATTTAACAGTATAGAATCAGAGTAGCACAGATTTGTCATGTAATAATTCAGCAGAAGAGTGTTTTCAAGAACACCAAAGGAAAAAAATTTCATATGTCATTTAAAATGGATAGAGAGCCTTACATTTTTTAGAGAGGACAGGGAATATATGAGAGAAGTGATCATGAAATTAAAAGGAAGGTTTGATTCCTTATCTAGATCTTTTTGATCTCAGAGAGCATTTGCAGGACACAGTGAACTGCTGTTGGAATGTCTGATCTCTCCTGCTTTAGTCTTGTGGCACATTACAGCTAAGACTTTTGATTTTTCTATGCATCTTAAGCTTATTAAGGGGCATTTTATTAGCTGTAATGAGAGGTTAGGTCTGTGAAGTAAATGTTTATGAACATAAATTTACTATGGTACCCTGAAAATAGGGAAAAGTGACAGAATTAGCTCAAGAAGTCCCTTCCATCTTTGTTCTGAACCATCTCTTTCACTTTCTAACTGTACATACAAAATCACAGCTTTAATCTACCAGTTCCTTGCTCCCACCCATACATACGTACTTTAAAAGTGTTGCTTGATGTCATGGAGGTAAAGCTACAGGAGGACCCAACATAAACACAACCACTTCCCCTGTACAAACTCAACACTCAAAATCTGTAACAACTTACTAGGCCTACAAAGCAGAAACACCCTCTTTCCTTCTAATTTATGAGAAGTCAAAAATTAGGAAAGGTTAACACTTTTCCTTTTATTACATAGTGGTGTGTAAGGCTGTGATACAAAAAAATAATTACCTATTCAATTCAATGTTAGCCACAGTTTATGTATACTTACAGGGCAAGTTATTAATTATCAGCTCCAGTACATTTCTCAGTGTCAGCATCAGTGCTGAGATGCTTCACAAAAGCAGAAGGAGAATTGTTGCTGAGGTCAGAGGCACAGATTGCATCAACCAGTTTATGAAAACAGAGAGACTTAAACGAGACAAGCAACTGCATACAATTTCACTGAACCAGAAGGAAAGGCAAATACAGAAATACCTTTCTGAATCTAACCCAAAAAAATGCCTTCTTCAATATGATAATTATCAAAGTTATTCATGCAGGCCTAACGCTTCTTGTCACATCCTCTATTGACTGGAAATTGATGTGAAATCAAAGCACTGACATCATGATACTGCTGGATTATATTATAACAGGCTAATGTATGAAGTTGGATCTCTAAACCTTTCAGTGGCAAACAAAGAAAAAAATACAACAGAAATACAAACTTGTTACTTGCTTAACATATCCCCATCAATAAATGCAAAAATTCCTCTCTTAAGAGAGTAAAAAGAAGCTCAGGGTATAATACGTTTAGCAGCAAATGCAATTTTATAGGCAGCTTTTTTTTTTCTTCTAAAGATATTTCAAAATACTGATTTCACATAACTTAGATTTCTTTCTAGGAAATATCTTCAGGAATTTATGGGCTCCGGGGTAAGAGAAACTATTTTTTCTCAGCAATAGCACAAAAAGAGTGAATAAATGTACTCAGTCATTAGCTAAGATTAAATACACAGCATATATGACAAATACTGAACAGGAATAGAAAAAAAAATATCCAACCAAGAAGGAAGTATATTTTCTTTTTAATATTCTTTGGTTTTAGATTGATTTTTTTTTTTTTTTTTTGAATAAATAGTTTGGATTAAGAGGCTCTTTTTTAAATCCCCTATAAATTAAGTACCACACTAGTCTTTATTCTTTTTTCTTAACAGTCACCACTGCGGCTCTGAGCATTACAGCTGTCTAGGATGCAAAATGCCAGAAGCTGATTTACTGTTCTATTTAATTAAAGTTGCATTTATCTTTGAAGCTAAAAGAAACAAGATCTATGTTAGTTGTCATTAAAAATAATAGATATTTACATTTTTGCTCAGGGGTGTCCTTGTGCTCCTAACTTTTGCTGTCACTTGCAAGAGAGATTTTAGGAAAACTCCAATTCCTCCATGCATGCACATATGAACAAGTATCTACAGTTTCACAAGTAATAGAATTCTGTTTTAACAGGGGGCACCACAGTTAATATGTGTCCAGAACAGCACAGAGTAAAAATTGCACGTGTTACTGAAATTTTGACATGTTCCCAAATACCTCAGAAACAAACACCCTTAAGCGTTCCATGTTGAAATTCTGTTTTATATGCTGAATCTCTCCATCCTTAACCATATTAAAAAATACATCAGAAGTAAAATACATCAAGTAAAACAAGTAGGCAGAAACAGAGGAAAACCATTTAGTAGCTCAGTTCATTCCTCCCTGAAATTTCTAGGCAATGTTTAATATTTCCAAAGATATCACAGTTTGTTTTCTCTTGTTGCTTCCCATCTTAGCCATTCATGGGATTTGAGAACAGTCATTAAATACATGGAACTGCAGGATACTGCTGTTCACAAACACATGTATAATAAAAATGGATGGTAAAACACAACCTGGCAATAGCCCCTGTGTATCATTCTCTTTGTGGACACTGGATGACATTAGACTCTAGTCAGCAAGAATCTGCCCACACACCCTAAGGGACTGTTGTTAGGGTCAACCAGAAAATAAATTAAAGCAACTCCTGCAGAGAATGAATGCTTGTTTAGATTAAAGAGGAAGGCAATTTATTTCCTAGACTTGCTTTTAGTTCATTTCTTGACATCAAAAACACTGACATTTTATGATATACTGTTAGCTGCTAAAAAAACAGAAAGGATGATTGCTCTGGGGGATTACAGAAGCCAAACTGCTTGACCTGAAAGGGTTATGGTGACTTCTAATCCTACTTTTCTTCTACGTGCCCCAGAAAACAGTATGAATAATAAATATTACTTCATAACTGCAGGTCTTTGCAGGCACCTGCAAGGCAAAGAATGTAACAGCACAGCAGAGCTAGGGTCTGAAAGCAAATAAATCCAGAAACAATTTGTTCAATAAAACTCCAAAAGTAGTATGCCTGGTAGATTGCTATGACAGTAACATTTAATTCAAGCAAGAAGAAATAATTGCATCTTGTTTGCTCTACTCCCTTTATGCTTTCCTCTAGCAGAATTATAAATGTTTACTATCGTTTTGGCAAAATATGCTTTAAAAAGATGGGTGTTACAACCTATTTTGTGAGCTATATGTTTATCATGTCACAGTAGATTTCTCTGATAGCAAAGATAGCAAAACAATATTTGATTTAGAAAATATTCAATAATTCCAGTGTTTAGGCAGACATAAAATGTCTTTAGATATCTAAGCATATGTTTAGAGAGTCAGGGATCACTATGAGTTGTATTTTTTCTTTTGTTTTATTCTGAAAGCCCAGGGTGCTTCATTAGTCTGTGAATCTATGTGAACCTCCATCGATTTCCAGAGTATCATGTTAGATGGATTAAATACAAAAATCAAGAGTCTGCAAGGATCAAAACCACACAGAAAGCATTTTAACATTGCACCAACAGCAAACAAAGTTCTGCACTAAATGCTCTTGCTCTTGGGAATGAAGTGTATTCTACTTATTACAAGCCCTCCTGATTACCAATTTAAAATCTTGAACTTGACTCCTTTACAGTTCTAATATTCCACCTTTTTTTTTTTTTTATTAAAGTATAATGATTTACCAAAGTATAAATCCTTAAAGTGATTATTTAAGGTGAAAATGCCTTCACTGAATGTAGATCCTCATTCATGTGATGTGATTCATGTGGTTAGATTCTGCATTTTTAAATGCACATTTTACTTTCAATTTGAAGTTATATGATAGTCTTCCAGCATGTAGGGAATGATTCCCCAAAGTTCTATAATGTATATAATAAATTTTAAAGCGAACTAACTAAAATTAAGTTAGAGCCATCCATAAAGCTAAATAAATAGATGTAGAAGCACAGCCCAGAAAGACTGGAGATATCTGGGACTTCTAAGATTGTCAATACCATTGCCTTGGCTTGGTCTTGAGATGTACATGCTATCTGTGAAGGAAAAGCTTAGTTTGAAAATAATTGTATGAACTGGAGATGTTATTGTTTTAGGCTAATTTTATCAATTCCAAAATCCTTCTTCTAGTCAATTTGTACGAAGAGTCATTTCCAAGTTTGTGTTCCCTGTATTCCTCCTTCCTTTTTACAGTGCAACGTGTGTATCCAATCTCTCTTTGTCTAGATACAAGGATAGTCACTCCAGTTTATAATTCTGTTCTTTCATCTAGTGACCACAGAAATCTTTCTGCTCTGGTCTAAGACAACTGAGCTTGAATTGCATCACACAAAACAGGAAACTGACTCTCCATCTCTGAGCATTTCAACATATATTCTAGATTCTATGTTTCTGAATAAAAGAAATAGTGAGCAAGGATAAGTCATTTTAAAAAGCAAGCTGTGATCTCCCTCCTGTCCTCGTTCCACTGTCAGATTTTGAAAAAAGGAAATAATCATTCACCTTAAAAAATGGGTGACTGGCAACAATGTGAGTCAAGACTGGGTAAAGCCTCTTTCCTGACTTGTGTACAGGCTAAACCTCTAGAGAAGAGAGATTTAAAACATACCTTAGTATTCAGTATTTTCCGTTGACTCTTCCAATGTAGTTTACTTCTGGGACATCTGAGATCATGCCAGCACAGTTGACTCAGCTCAGTCTTGAGATACCCAGTCATCCCTAATGGAAAAGTGTTATTTGGAGATGCTAGCAAGGGCTCTGAAGGCAATATGCTTGTATCAGCTATTCTTTCTCAGATTAATTTTAAAAACTCATTTCCTTATAGATAGACTCACATTTTGAGTCAATAAAAGGTCACCTCTGGGCAAAATGGACAAGAGTACTTCATCCTCAAATTTATTTCAGAATAACAATCAAGTTACGTTGCAGCATGCTGGATCTAAGCCTAAACAATCCAGTCCAGATGATGAATGACTACATGTAGTGTTATATGTCAGCATTGACACAGAAGTTTCAAAAGGTAAAATAAATCCTGTAGTGAATGCTAAAAATCCTTGTTTTATTAGTTTCATAAAAGAAGGAAATTTTAAATTAATTAAAACAAGACTGTCAAATTGCAGCTGGCAAAGATTCAGGCACTGGAAGGCCCTAAATATATAAAATAGGAACAAAATAGAATGGACCCAATTCCACATTATTTGTTATCTATTTGTTGCCATTATGCAATATCCCAAACTGAATGAACGAAAAGATGAGCACATAAGGCTTAACAAGATTACAAGAAGAGAATGGAAGTCTTAAATTATGGGCATGCCAAAATTATAAAATATGCATGTTTCTGCATATCAGAATGCACAAGACAATTCTTTGCTTAATAGAATTTTCTCTCTCTGTAATTACTTCAGCGTCTGATTCCACAGAGAAAACATTTCTAGGACACAAGTATTTTTATTTTTTTTCTTTTTCTTTGCAATTGTTGCTCAGCTCTTTTTTTTCAGTCAGTCACTCTGTCATCTATTAGAAGTGTTGGTCAGGGTAATGCACTCACATGCCTTAATAAAAGGAAGGTCAAATCTCTCCTGAATATTTCTTGAAGTGTTTTGAAGAAATTTACTAGATTTTTGAAGAAAATCAAGAAATTTGGAGAATTTCTTGAAGAATTTTACTAGATTAAGAGATGAAATAATTCTGCTTCTTTTATTTAATAGTTATAAATATTACGCAAGTATTCACTATAGCATGATTCTCTAATATATCTCACTGTATTCTAATACACTAACAAATATCATCATCATTTTTGAAATAAATGGAGTGATCTTGACATATTTTACTTCCCAGTTTATGTAGAAATACTGTCAAGGTATTGTCAAGGTTCTTACCGCCTTTCTAACTATTGTAATCATAAAATGATGAAGATGTTTTTCTAGCCTCTACTGATGAAATAGCTCCTTCCAACTGCACTTTGTAGTCTGCGCAAGACATATCTTGTTTTCCTTACTCACAAACCAGACTTTTGTTAGAAAGTTATCTGTAGACTGTATTCTAAGCTCATCTCTATTTACAAAGAATGCAGAAGAGAAGAAAGGAAACCTAGAAGAAAGAATAAGGCTCATAGTTGATTGCCTACTTGTGTGGTATGGAGTTGTTTTAATTATTTTGCAGAATCAAATTCCTCCTCCTCCTGAGAAGCAGAAAACCAGTATTTGAATTGGAGTTTTGCTGGAAGCTGAAAGTAGATATTTACATTAGAGATAACTGTATCAAGTCGCTCTATATGACCTTATGCATAAAGTGTCAAGGCTTTCTGATATGTTGAGCACCTAGGGATTTCCTCTGAGAATGACTGAAGAGATATTTCAGTTTCTTCAAAATTTAAATTTGATAATTTCTTGTTATTACAAAATTTTCTCCCTAAAAACTCTCTACAGTAGATGGTTCTAATTCTAGGCCTGGTCAGCGACAAATTAGTAAGCAAATTCAGAGCCCTCAGAGAGTCCATCAAAAAGAAAAGTAGAGGGAATACAGCTCTCAAAGCGGGTAGCATTTCCCTGCAATGCAAGTGCTGTTTTTAAAGATTTCTGTCTGAAATAACAGACAGTGTAAAAATAAATTGGATTAACATTTGTAGATTCAATTAATAAGTATTTTCCACAGGGGGAAATCAGAGGCTTCATCAAAACATTGCTTATTACATCAGAATTTCTCTGAAGCCAATAAAGCAATTCCTACTTAATGCCAGCATAATTGATAGTACCAACACTGATCTTTGTATTTCCAAATAATAAAGATTAAAAGACACAATGTGCTTTTTTACCAACCTATGTAGTCTACCCCAGGGAAAGTAAAGTTTCAGAGTTTTCCCTTAATAATGGAAAGTATCATTCAGAGCACAACAATAGATAAGAGCAGTGTGTTATGAGCTCAAGAGAGAGAATGTATCTTTCTTCGCTGTACTCTTCCTCACATTTTTGTTTCTTTTCTCCTCACTCTTTTTTGCATAATAATGTTCAAATTCTGTTCACATCTCAATTCCTTATCTCTTCAACACCATGTCCATGATTTATATTCTCTAAATCTATAACATAATTCCCTTTTATTACTTAGGATTTTATTCTCCTTCACAAATATGAACCTGAAACAGTGAACTACAAAGATAGGCGTGGATTACAATGGAATTCACAATGTGAATGATATTCATAAATTTTCATGGCCTATGGTGATGTAATAATTTATGTATTTTCAAGCCACAAAATTACCAGAAAAAAATAGGTAAAAGTGAAGTAAAATGAACTATACCTTTTTGCAGATTGCTTCTAATAATCTGAGCAGTTTAGAATGGTTTACATTTTCTCTTTTTGCTGCTGAATAAAACTGGATGAAATGCTCTATGACAAATAATTTGAGCAGACCAACGGTATTTCTTGTAAAAACTATGACTATATTGATCCAGATAAACCAGAATAATATTTATCTATGAATTGAGCATTTTCATGTTTCTGTTTCAGATGAAGGTCATCTTAATGTTAAACTGCATGATTTTATTGCTCTGTAAAAAATAATTTGTGGAATCATTTAATAAATCAAAGTGCATATTCCCTAATAAATAAGGCTGACAATTCTCAGAACAATAAAACCAAAATGTTCTGAAAACGATATGATTTATTTTTCTGTTTTACTACTGAAGCTATGGGCACAAATCTTCCAATGCAGAGGTCTAAATGAAAAGATGCACCTCCGTATTTCTAACGGTTAATTATTTTTCAGCTAGTTAGATTTAACTTTCTATATTTTATGTTTTTACCTTTAGAGTTTATCATCTGAATTACTTGAGAAATTTGTGGAATACAATACATCTATTTTATATTCATCTGTTGACTCACCTTTCTGTTTGCAAAAGACTATAGATAGGTGTAGATCCATGGCAAACCATATCTACACAGAGCAAAATAGTTTTTCCACTGTTACTGAGATAGCACAATTACAGTTGAAAAAAATGTTTAATGGTTAAATAGAAATTTCTTTATGTTCTGAGTATTACTCAAACCCTCTTTACAACTCTTAAATGTGATAAGATTTCATGGGGATTCAAATAAATGATATCTCTTAATGATTAAGCAAGACAATATCTTGCTTGATCAATATCTCTGTAACACAGTTAATGTGATTGAAAGGAAGGTTTTATCACCGTACTTTATTTGGTATTGTGACAGGGTTAGTGACATATCTCCAGAGGTTCAAGAGTTCCCATAAGCAACCAGACTCTTCAGATACCTTTAAGGCTCATCCAAATGATTATCATCTTACCTTCCAAAAGAGCTTATGGTCATATGGGATTTCCACTGTTACAAAGGTAACTTCCATTTTCTTAGATAAATCATCAAGTTATATATGGATGAGAGAAAATATTCCTTATTCTTCTTCAGAGGCATAAAACCACATAATCACATCTCTCTGGGCACTACTCCATGGCTCACCTTCATTCATCTGCTACCTGATAAAGAATGATCCCAAATAGCTGGTAAGAATTACATTCATAAGAATGAATTTATATTATTATTTTTTTTCTCCCAATAACATCTTGATATGTCAATATTTTATATCAATATCAATATGTCAATGCCACTTTCAAACAAATAAGAGAATTTTAGGAATCAGTCAGTTTCACTTCTGAAAATTGTTATAGAAAAGTGCAATAAAAATATTCCTATCATTTCTGTGATGTATGCCTGTATGTTTGCGCATATACACTTGATTGTATATGCATGATACTTTATCACAATATGATATATAGCAGCAACAACAGCAAAAATTAACTTCTTCAAATTTACGGTGAAGTTTAACAAAATATCTTTACTGATACTTCATCCAGTTGGAACATTAAACTGTTAATTTGTGAACTACTGGTCTTCTGGAATCAAAGAATCAAAATCACACATAAAACTAAACCATAGTTCATATATTGCCTTATTTATAAGTTCACAAACTGTTCATAAACTGTCTTATTTAATTTGCATAAAATTTCAAAAGGCACCTTCAAGGTCTGCTGGCCTGAAAACAGAGAAGAAACTACACTGAAATCAGAAGTTTCAGAGGGTATCAGAAGCTGTTATTGTGCTGGGAGAGTCTGAGACATAAAGACAGAAAAGTCATAAAGAAAGAAGAATATAGGAAAGGCTCAAGGATACCTCCCCCCTTTCTTCTTTTACTCTCTTCCCCAAGATAAGTTTGTGATACAAGACTTATTACCATCAGCAATAACGAAACAAAAAAGTTCCAAAATCCACTTTAGTGGCTTTCTGTTTTTTCATTAAGAATGAAGGTTTAGATACCCCGGTTAGTTCGAGCAACAAAGCTTATTTTGGTTTTAGGATAAACTCAGAAGTTAGGTAACACTAGAGTTCAATAAGTATTTAAGTTAAATCTACACTATAAACACGACTGTCCTTCGATATTTGAAAAACCATCACTAACAGTATAATGGAAGATTCTGTCCTAACAGTGATATATATGCATATAACAGGATTCTGTCCAATCTCTTTACATTATGACAAGTAGGCAGCACCCTGAACTCTGTTTTATACCATTTTGAGCAGCATATTCCAGCAAAGAGAATATAGCAACTTGTACAGACAGGTGCACCCTTCATCTACGGGCAACATATCTGATGTTGAAAGGATAATGATAATCTAAAATCAATTCTGCTTTAGAAAATAGTGATGGTTAAAAATTGTAAAGTTCAACATATTAAGTCAATTTTCCTTGATTTCTCAGCATTTGTATCTATATGACAGGAAAATAAATTGCTTAGAACAAATACTTATCAATTATACATCATACTGTCCTTTTAGACAACTTTATACAAGAGATTCAAACATTCCTTTTTCTTCTAAAAACAGCATTTATTGAAGGTACAATCAACTACTAAATTGTCTAATAATTTTTAGAATACAAGAGATTATACCTTTAAATGTGCCTGGAAAAGCACTGTAAGTTAGGAATTCATCACACATTTGTTAACATTTCAGTAATAAATTTGAGATCGTTGAAAAATATTTACATTATCTTCAAAAACAATATTCTACTAATAGTAAACTTTCATGCTCCCATTAATTCATCATTTTAGGTCAACCTCAAAACATAAATATACAATTTTGGACTGCAGAAGTGCTTATTTTTATCTTGTGGACTTTTGAGAGTGCACAAATAGCTGTTATAGATTACTAAAATGGGCTTATGCAATAATATTGCCAGCTGTGTAATAATCAGTCTATTTCTAAAAGTACTTGCAAATTCAAAGAGAGAATCCTTTCAGAAAAGGGCTGAGGGTTACTTCAGATGGCCTGAAACTCTACATTTGGAGGGTAGAATTTCAGTTTTGCAAAAAGGTCAGAGTGTTTCTGTCACATTTGCCATTAAAAATGGGTTTCAATAATTTGTTTAGGGAAATGAAAGAGTTGAGATTTCACTCCTGTATCACCATAATTACACTATTAAACACTCAACTCTGATTTATTTTAATATTTCCAATCTTTCTTTAAAAGAATTATAAATAATGCGAAAGATACTGGATCAGCAGAGAGACTTACCAGTGGTAAAACAATTTCCAGACCTAGTTGATATCAGATTGACATTGCCTGAAAACTATGGCTATCTCTTGAGGAATCTTTGCTGATTTATGTGAAAAAAAATAATATCCTTGCACTACCTCTCACTGAGCTATTGAAAACATGCTAAAAGCCAAGCTACCGAGGAAAAGGACTGCGTTGAAAAGATGTTGCCTGAATTCTTACCTCTGGGGGTCATTGTCTATTTCAGGACGGGGTCTTAATTGGCTGGCTCTTTCATTTTCCATCCCATTCCTTGCTGCTGACTTACTTGCATATTTTACAATTGCAGATTCATATTACACTAATTCACATTAGGTTTTTTGATGATTACTAATACAGTTATTGCATGTGTTTAGTATTCCACATTTCAGCACAGCAGGGACTGACAGTAATAAGTACCTTGCAGAGTAAATCCTTTGATATCAGCTGGGGATTAATTGAGGTACAGCTTTAATTTTAAATGATTCTACCCCTATTATAAGCACAAAGATATCTTCACAAAGATGTCAATAATTTCACTTAAGATGTTCTACAATAGAGAAGTCAATAGTACAGCAGTTAACTGCTTTCTAGTGCCTCAGGTTAAACACTGAAGACAAAAAAGAAAATGTTCAGTCATCTTTTCTGCTACATCCAGACTTGGCCAAAACCCTTGCTCAGAACTGAAGATCTGATGTATTGGCACTATCTTTACCGTATTTTTACTCAAGTAAAAATAGAAATTCAAAAAATTGCATTCTGCGCTTTTTTGCTTCTTTCCTCTCACCAAAAACTATATCCAATCTTTAAGATCAGATGGGGATTTTATAATTTTACTGTTTATATGAAAATCTGAAACAACCTTGTCTTCAGTGAAGTCAATAAGGCTATTTAATGAGATTTGAACTGAATCGTGATTTCGTCAGAATATGGTTCTCCAGACCCAGAATTACGCCAAACTTTACAGAAAAGATGTTTAAATATTCACTTCAAATGATTAGCTACAGAATTTAGCACTTTATACTTACTCATAAACATGAAAAGACATAAACTTCAATACTTATGAACATTTATCTGTACAAATTCATTGAGTCATTAGTACACTTTTTTGTGTTGATGAAACTGCTTTTTCTGTATATTGTGGTGTCATCTTTATTATCTAGATTACAACCTATGACTGCTTCCTGTACTGAGATGTATTCAAATTCATAAAATAAGAACAGAGGAAAAACTCATGCATTAGCTTATGCACAAAAGCCTTTTTTTCTTTTTTCTTTTTTTCTTTTTTTTTTAATTCTTATATATTTTCCTACAAACTTCAGTTCAATCACTTCTTAAAATGAGAACTAATTCCTTCAAACAGTTAACTATTAACTATTTATCCAATTAGAGGGATCAATATTCAAAATTGAACAGTTATGCAGAATTTAATGATGATATCCCAGCCCTGGGTATCTTTGCCTCAGTATTTATTTCTTCATTTGAATATTCCCTAAAAATATTTGTGAGCTGTTCCCCTAAAATGTAATAATTTCAATGCAAATCTCAAATACTCCAGTTGTTTCATTTTTGAATGAAGAAATAAAAAAAAAACTCTTTTTACTTTTTAAGGATACAAATTTTTAATTTTTTTAAAATTTAAAATAAAAAAAAAAAAGGCAATTTATAGAAGGAGCAAGACTGAGTAAAGATTAGTAATAGCAATAAAAACAACTAGCCACGGGCAGTGTGACTCGGTCCTGTGACAAGCTATATTTCATAAATGTATATTTGAAGTTGGGTAAAGGTGGAAGACACAAATAAGTCAAAAACGTCTACATCAGATCATACATAAAATATACAGCTTGAGGGGATACTAACTGTTCTTCTGGATGGCTAAGCACTGGGAATTGCTTTGGCTGTCATCTCCTTGCAGTGACAGCACAACAGTACTAAGCGTAAAACCTGAGCACAGTTCCCGCAGCAATGTCAGCTGGAGCTCAGACAGTACCTCGGACTGCTGGAGTGCCCTCTACAAGGTGAAGTTACTGCCTGTTAATGATCTGCTGTGCTTTCCCAATATGTCATTTGTCCTGGATTACCCCCGATTCGTATCATCATTAAGGATTAAAATCATATTTATTTGCATCAATGTAATATTTTAATATTAACCTTTGTCCTAAAGTTCAGGCATTTTCTCAGTGAGGGAGTTATTTAATACTTCTAATAAGGCTCTTCTGAGCTTTTCGTTACAGCTTTTTTATTCATCTTTTCAGACTGTTTGTGACTATCATAGCATATTTTGTCTTAAATTATCTGTTCATTTTTATCTTGTCAGGAACTATTACTATGTCTTCAGGTTGTGAATTTTTTCTCTAATTTTCCAGTTAATTCCATGTATCATTTTAGGATTCTAATTCCTGGAAAACAGGGCGACTCCTAAGATTTTGTGGGGTGAAATTTTTCATGGCATTACATTTCATTTAACAGCCATGCAGGTTGGTACAATGGAAAATAATAAAATGACAATGCATTTTGCTACATGTATTTAAAAAAAAAATAAAGAGTGTCTGTGCTTGTTTATACATATATACTAGAAAAAAAAAGATCATTTTTATGTTTGGCGAATCCACCTCCCACAACTATTTTACTATTTTGCTACATCAAACAGATTAATTAATTGTTTGGCATAGCACAATATTTTAAATATATTTAAAGCTATGAGAATTTCAAAAGCCTCTTGGAGAATTTGACTGCTATCTTTCACAATGTCGTGTGTTTGGATATTTATTCAAAACATAACTTCAGTCTTTGTCTTAATAAATGTGAAATTTACTGCATAGAATTTTGTCTTACGATAGCTATTTTCATCAAACAGGAGCAAGTTCTTCTTCTCCACTGAAGTCAGCTAGGAGATTTGAGATTAAAATCAGAATTCTTTCTTCATGCCACAGTTTCAATGGAATCATGTGTGACATTATCAGGTGTTTTTTAAAAAAAAAATACATTCCAGATTTTTTTTAAAAAAGTCTTTCTGTTTCAGTACTTCTCTTCTTAATACTAAGTCTGTCATGGAAAGAATAATATGCATTATTCAGAGAGACTGAATACAACAGTCATAAAAAGCATGATGTAGTAGAATGTTTTCTTACAGATTGCTCAACCATGTCCTACAAAAAAAGTACTATTTTTACTGAAATATTTTCAAAAGCATCAGTATCATCTTCCTTGTGACTTCATAAATACAGTTTAATTATCTGTGGCTATTTCCTTTAAATAAATAACACTGATTCATATGCACAGGTTTTAATGCATTTTAAATGACTCCAATAATAAATCTTACGTGCCTACATGTAGAAGTCACTGTACTCACCTTAACATCAGTTGGACGTAATGTGGATCCAAAGCACCATCAGGAGCAGTAAACAGAAATGGCATTCTAGGAACTGAGCCAAAAAATTCTTCTCTCACACATATCTTTTCCTTGGTCCAGTAGTTAACATTTAAGAGCTCGAAAGGCTGCAACATATTTTAATGAATTGTGCACTTTTGCACATTTTGCAAAATGACTATGAAATCTCTCAGGAGCAGAATCAGGAGTAGAGAAAAAAGAAAAAGATCCAATTTTTTTTTTCTTTAAATCTTGGGTAAGAAATTTTCAAAACAACATTAATGGAAAGAGAGAATGTTATTGCTATGTGACAAGCTTGTCAACAAAACCTACATGCATCTAGGCAGTGCTAAGAGTAGTGAACAAAATGTAATACCCTAAAATAAAGAACATTTATCCTGTTGTCTTTTAAAATCTTTAACTTGCTTCACCTGAACCAATTGTTTTGTCCTGGCATCCACTTCTAGTTCTACCACACAAAGCTAAGTCATAAATATAATCATGAGAAAGATTTAATATTGTATAAACTCCTAAGCTTTTTCCCTTCTTTCTTTCTTTCATTTTTTTTTCCTTCTGTCTTCTGAGCCAAAAAGCTGAACAGCTTTTCTGTCAAAGAGAGGTAGCACCTGGAACTCTGCATTAAAGAGCTTTAAAAGGAATGACAAGAACTCTTCTTGCCCTGAGCACTGATGGCACTGAATTAATGCATTTCATTTCATTCCCATGTACACTGTGTTAATCTCCATTTCTGTACCTAGCAGAAAGTAATGCAAAGGGACAGAAACATCCTGACCCTGTAAAGTAAGACAGTAAGAAGAAAATAGCGACTCCAAAAGATGTATTCTGAGTTTACACTTCATACAGTTGAAACCAATTCAGAAATTGACTGCTCAAATCATAAAAAAAGAAAAAAAAAATCCATTGCATAATGGTTCTTGAAGAGCTGTTATCTTTTTAAATGGTGCAGTTTAGATTTGAGCTTTGCTGATAAGCAATTATTATGTCAGTGTTATGGAGTAATATTTCTTGGGAAGAAAAAATGGAAGTGAATATGAAAAGCATATATGCGAAAAATATATGTAGATAGTTACACAGATCTTTCTCCAAACTGAAATGGTTGTCAATAAGAGATATTTACAGATTTTTTTTGCCTATTGCATCTTCATTTCTTTCTATCTCTGAAAACCTGCTCTGAAAATACCTTGGAGTTTCACTCAGGTTTTATGACATTATTTGGACATGGAATGTCCAAAGGGCATGGACAAAGCTTCCATGATATGGAAGTATAGAGGACACTTTTAGGAAACTTTTAATATATTAGACAATGGTTCTTCAAAATTAACCCCATGCACATGTGGGAGTATATGTATATATATAGCCCAATGTACATGTATTAACACGACAAATCTATTTTTAAAAGTAAAAAATATTGAAAGTTAAAAGGTTCAAGTTTGATATTTAATACTAATAGAAAGCATGCATGACTGCCAAATTGTATTTAAGTGAAATATATAACTAGTTGAGCAGATATCAAAATTTTCAATTTAATATCCTGATTTACCATAGCAAGTATGAAAATCAAGTGATATACCAATGAAATATTAATTTGAATCTAGTGAAACTTCTTTTTTAAAAGAAATGCTGTCATCACAGGTACTCAGACCCCTGAATGGACTGGTAACAGCATGACACAAAAAATATATGCCTGGCAATAAAATATACTTTAAAGGAGGAGGTGATTATGAGACAGTCTAAAATGTCCCGGCCTCTTCTAATCCATATGACCAGCAACAGAAGCATATTCCCATACATAATCTGGAGAGTGTAGTTTTCTAAGATGAGTCTTAGATAAACAAGCAAGGAAATTAAATTTACTGAGAAGTAATCTTAATAAGTGTCTTTTTATAGCAAAAATAGCTGACCTTTTCCCCTTCAGTACAGGATTAGCACTCCGCTGTTACCTAGCACTAGATAATTTCTATGTAGTCTTGATTTGCTTCATGCACTTAGTGATACCATTTCTCTTTTTTTGTAATCAATTTGCTGTCTCTTCTGCAAAAAAATTCTTCTTGTGCTTCTTTCGATTCTTAGTGCTACTTTTCATCCTTAAAGAATTCAGTGGTGAAGGAATAGGAGCAAACTAAGCTAAATTTCTCCAGAGCATAAAATAACAGCTTTTGGCTCATGGATTGTATCAGTCCATAGCTCTGTCATGACAGCTGTTCCCATGACAAATGTTAGGATCTTCTAAACAAGGTAGAGTTGCAAAAGAGAATGGATTTCAAGGAGTCATCTGCTTATTTACTTGCAGATAGAGCATCTATTTACAATGTTTCAGAGTATTTACAGTGCAAAAATAGATGTGAAGTCCTTTAGCTTTCCCTAGCCATAATGAGGTTTTCATCTATTCTCATTCCTCTCTCCTCCACATTCTCTCCAAAACAAACACACATACACATTCACATGTAAAATTATATTCCATTTAGAAATACTTTCCTAGGAATTTCATTTAGACAAATTTTGGATAAAAACAAAGAAAATAATAATAATAATACAGACAAGTGATTATAGGAATAAGAATTAAAATGTCTGATAAATGTTTATGGCCCATGTGATGGGTTTTAGTGAAAAGTTTCTCCTGCTTTCTAATTACTACACAACTTAATTCATAAAAGTAATATAAATCCTCTAACATGGCATATTGTCTAATTCCCATGGAGCTAATATCTTAACAGTTTCAAGATACTGAATGCTATTCATAGATGAATGATAAGAGAATAAGAATTACTAAATGATGATTTAGTTCAGACACAAACTTCAGTAGAAACTATTATATCTATTCCTGAACCATACATTACTCAAGAAGAACATTAGCGTCTCCAGTCAGCAGTTAAAATCCTGGAGTTACTTCAACCTTAACAGTTTTAAAGATTTTTTCCATTTATTATATAGCAAGATATAAAGAAAATGTTATTTGGGTCTGAGAAAGTCAGATTAATCAGATCACCCGAGGATTCAACTGATTTGTAAAATCCTCTTTCTTTAGTAATTAGCTGCCAGAATTTAATGTCATCCTTTCACCTATAGCTAGCTATATCTCAGAATAAAATAATGGAATACAATTTCACCAACCTAAAAACGTTCCTAAATATATTCAGCCACATAACTTTAGTGGATGCAGTCTGTTTAGTTGCACAAGCTGTTATTCAAAGTGAATGCTACAGAACAAAGGAGGGAAAAAAATTAAATTGAAGCATCCCACCAAAGGACAAGGAAATATTTCAAACTGGAGCAAAAGTATTCTAACAAAGACAAAAATTTCAATGTGTAATTCTGCAAGTCCTTACTTCCTATACTTAAATAACCTATTGGCTTCTCTCACAGGTTTCAATTTTCCAAGCACTGAAAATGAAAACATGTCTTTTGATTAACAGAAAGTTGCCCATTGATATGATGAATATCCACGTACCCGAGCTTTAAGAAACTTTCTGAGGCAGAAATTATGATATTACTTTCCCTGAACCCACATTACATTCACTGGAGAAAAGCAAGCTCCTGCTTTGTGCAATTCAGGAAAACAAAATGATGCTCTTATCCCTAACAGCTGGAAAAAATGAAGAACCAGTACCAACAACACAAGAAGTTTCGGAAGAAGAGCTCAAATGGACAACCACATCTGTGATTTAGCATACACACACACAGCATTTGCTTCCCTCCTAACATTTTATGTACTGAATGCTTTTGTCAACCTAGTCGTGATCTCACTGACAGGATCTAGAAGAACCACTGTTAACTATTGATATTCAAGAGTGTAGCATGAGAATAATTAACAGCTATACCGAATTTTTTTGCATACATTTCTTTCAGTTGCAAAATAGAAAGACAACAGCAACAAAATCTTCTACAGGAAGCTGCTCAGATCAAGCTCTTCAATCATAGTTTCCAATCAAAGCAAGAGTCAGCAACCGAGACTGAAGTGCATGATCTGAAGTGGGAAGAGTTTGGACTTGCTTCAGTCTGAAACATTCTGAGTAAGTAGTGTTAATACCATTGGACCAATAAATAATTATTTATAGAAAATAGAGAGCAGATCTAAAGTACCCATCTCAGTACAGTCAACTGCAGGTGGCATGATCATACAAATGAAATCTTGATTTTAAGCATGGCAGAAAATAAAATTAAAGAAATATCTAGTTTTCCACATGCAGTTATTAAATTCAAAAATATAACAAGTACTACAGAAAGCCTCCACTGATGAAAGATATATGAAAGAAAAATACTTCTGAAAGAAGAGAATAGGAAATAAGCTATCATCTGATATGTAGTGTTAAAAACAGGAAAGTCTGCTATGATGCTGTAACTCATGCAATATATTCCTCCTACAAGCTGAAAGGAAGCTGGACTATTTGCTTAGTACTGACAATTTAGCTAACTTTTAAGAGCTATAGCATGCAGAACACCTTTTCTCCTCTTTCAGTGTTTCAGACTACGTGGTGTGGGGGACAATAAATAAAAGTGCACAGTGTATAAAAGTGCACAGATGGCACAATATCACCTTGAAAGGTGCCCAAGGTCAAAGGGAAAGGCTTTTTTGTGGAAGTATTTTGTATGCTCACACAGTTCCTCACACATAACTGGTAAAGGGCTAACTTTTTTTTTCTGTCTGTACCTCTGTCAGGCACATTGAAATCAGAGGAACACCTACTGAATCTTTTCCCTCATCATTGTCAAATTTAGGTCTTTATTTTCCCACTATATTTCATCGCATATTAAAGGTAACTGTGAGTTAGCCATGCATTTTTTTTGCACATCACCTCATGTGGCCTCATTGGGACTTTGAGCAACACTGTGACTTATGCTTATTTACTGATCATGATCCATCCCAGGCTACAAATCAGCACCGCAAACATCAAGTCCTTCTCTCATCAGTGTGTATACAAGAAAACAAACCACTTATAGATTCACCATGCTGATAATAACAGAAGTTCTAAATGCTTTTTTAAAAAATTAAAAAAGTTACAGCAACTCTGAGGGTCCTTTCATTTACAGCCCTCTAAATCAAAAATAATACTATTTTACTTAATCAATGCTGTTACACAGATTTAATATCAGCCCAAGAGAACAGAGGGTCAAGGCCAACATGCACCTTACATGCCCATGTACATAGTTAACTACATGCTGTATGCTTGGTATTAAAGTAGCACTATGTTTAGCACAGCAAAAAGGATTACCTGTCATTTATGGCTTTACTGTAACAAGGAAATTATGCAAGTCCAGAAAGCATCCAACTTCTTTGCAGAGAGCTTCTTTTTGTCCTTTCCTAGTTGCATCTCTCATATGCATGGTACTATAGCAACTGAAGAGATGATAACTTCAGAGGGAGAGAAAAAAAGGAAAAAAGGAAGGAAGCACACTATTCACGCTTAAAAAACATTAACAAGGAAGAAAAGTCCATTAGATACATCCATTTTAGAATTATTCCATTTTCAAAAATGAATTAGTCTTCTATTTAAGAACTGCTTTTAGAATAATTTTGCACCTCAGTTAATTATTTGACTACCTGAACTTGAGTGAAATCTTGAGTGAAATCTCTATAACCAATTTGGCCTAAAATTTATGGTATGATTAGGATCAAGAGTATGGAAAGGATTTGTTCAGAATAATGAATAATTATCCTACATTATATTAAAAAACAAAATCAGATTATCTTCCCATGTTGGGAAGAAAAACAAGACACCTCAGACTTGTGATAATTTTCAAAATGTATGGCTTGAGTGATGGGGCAGAGGAAAAAAAAATATGAGAAAAGAGTAAAGGTGGAAAACTGTTTTTCTTTTAGGGATAGAAAAGCTTTTCATCTTGTTAAGGAGTAGTTATTATTTTCCATGTTACCTTCTTAAAAGACTATCAGTAAAAACAAGAAAAATTTCTTTGTAAAACTCACAAATATGAAATTATTCAATGAAGAGAAATACAAATCATTACTTCTGAGAAACTCTACAAACTGTAGAGGTGGTACTTTGCTAAACCTTAGGAGGACTTCAATACCAAATCGGTAGTACAAACTCATCTGTGTCTTCAAATACAGCCATCCTGTAGGGAAGAATTCTCCAAACATTCAAATGGGAACCCATAGAAAAGCATAAAGATCACAGCAAGGTTAAGCCTTGCAATTCCACATCTCTTCACAGCTCGTAAAAGCAGAAGTCCTCCTCATCAAGGCTGAGAAAGTTGAAGCCAAGCAAATAAAAAATGCAGAGAGATCAACAGAATGACAACTTCAGTTGGTCAGAGACCAAGGTCAGAGAATCCTAATGACATTTTTTTAAAATTATAAATCAAGTCAAAGCCAAGAAAGAAAAGAGTGGCATGAAAATTCTGAACAATGTCAGAACTGACACTCTCAGTAAAACAAAAGGAAAGATTGAACTTTGAAAAATAAATATGACAGCTATATTTTATTAAGAGCATTAATGACTCATTCATCTTTCTCACAAAAACTCAGTAGAATTTCAGAATCTTTATTTGACATACTCAAATAATAATGACTAAAGACATTCACAACTTTTACTACTACCCTCGTGATCTAATATAGAATAGGAAGAAGTATAAATTTTGAATGTCAAAAGAATGATATTGGGTAAAATATTAACTGAATTTCAAAATCCTTGGATTTTATGTAACTAGAGACAAGATCTATGCTTCATTTCACTCTTCTGTTAAAAGATATAATAAATTATTAATACCATATGTGGTGGTGGTGTTGCATGTGCATCAAGTACTCAGATGTGTGTACCGGGTATCATGCAAAGAGGTACTAGGGACAAGTTCTAGCTCATAATGACTTAGTACACTTAGTATCCTTCTAACCAGACTTACGTATAAAAATATAAAAACCCAAGTGAAAGATATGTCGAGTTAACATGATAAAATCATTTGAAAGTGCCATTTTAAAACTGTACTATCTGGTTATTATTCTAACAGTTATCTTTGACACTACAGTTTGACAAGAATTCACAATAGTTTCTTCCTCAGTGTAAAAAAGAACAAATTTTATCTTACCCTTAGTAGGTCAGCTCTAATTATCCAGAGGCACTGACAGAGGTTTTGAGCTTATACATTCATCTAAAATGGGGCCTGTTCTTCTTTCTTCTCTTAGAGAAGACAAATAGAGAAATTAAACATACAATAAATTAGTCATAAATCCCATCAAAATCGGAAAAAAAAAGTTGTAGTTGAAAATTCTATTATATAATACTTACGATATTCTAAAAGGATGTCTAAGAGGAAGGTATATATGTTGTCTGGACAACAGTAACAAACATTTTTAAAAACAACCAAATAAAACTTAAGTGTAATCATGAAAGTTTGTTCATGGAAGATAATAGTTAGTCATCAGATTTTTATGCCTCTTTGAAAGAATGGTTTTGAGAATATTAATTTACAATTGAAATCCTTCCTGAAAAGGAAATTTGCTATAAGCCTGACAAGTTGAACTCCTGTGATCATAATGCAATTTTCATTTCTTTCTTAGTGCTTTTCATCTGACTGCATGAAGATCAAAAATTAGAATCAATAAAATCTACAATGAAGAGGTCATAAAAAAGTAATCTGCTATCAAAAAACATGAATTAATAATTACAGAGAAATGCATGTCAATATTCTGCAACATTGCAGGACTGGGAGAGAACAGAGGAGGCTTACCAGAGCACGTAAAATAAAAATTTCTTCTCAACAGTGATGAAAGACAGCATTGCAGGTTGCCCCTACAATAACTATTACCGGTAGAGAAGATTTGATCCTTATTAAAGGGCCTCATAAAGTTCAGCCATAACAGCAGCCTGAATTTAAAGGATAGCATAAGCAGTGTTAGCTTTATGTCCACCTAGAGTTTCAGAAAATTTTCAAATGACAAGGTGAGGACACATGAAAAGAAAATGTTGCAAAGCCAAACAAACAAGTTATAAAAGTCTGAAATTAAATCTGTGCATTTAAGTTAATTTGTCTCTCTCCTCTGTGTTTAGTAAGTCAAAACTTGGAAGAAAATGATCTTGGTCTTCAGCAACTGAAAGGATTATGGCAAATCAAATGAGATACTGCAAGGGAAGAAAGAACAATCATACGGCACTCTCTTGGAATATTACATTTTATCCCTCTCTCAAACAAATACCTAAAGGAATATGTGCAAAATGATTCTTCTGAGTCTTTAGGAAATCCAACTAATTCGTCCTCATTTTCTGGTCATAGAAATTTGAGGCCTAAAAGTGTGAACTGCAAAAGAACCAAGAACTTAGTAGGGCAAACTACATCACTAGGACTAGTGCTTTTATTTCATAAAATGCTCAGTCAAGACAAGAACTCTGGGAGTCTCTGAACTTTTCTGAACTAAAAAGCTTGATTAAGCATCTTGAAATAGCAAACAAAACTTGTATTTCATGTCCTTCAAACAACAGTGATAATTTAGGGCCAATATTATTCACTTTTCTCATAGGAAAAAAACATGAAAAAAAGGTAATTCTATTTTCAGCAGATGGCATGAATACCATTCATTACTTCAAACTGCATATTGAAAAACAAAGATGAAGTCAAATATTAATGGTGACTGTCTGCTGTTCACCCTGTGCATTGAACAAATCATTAGGGGAGAGAGATTGAAATGCACCATGTCATCACATTCATTCCTTCTGTTTCATCAGTTTAGGGGGGAATTTTTTGTTTGTTTGTTTTTAAATAGAAAGTGCCTGATGCAACAGTTTTAACAGTTATTCTAGTCAGTCCATCCCTTAATGAAACAAATCACTCTTTGATACCGGATGGGTTAGTAATAATCTCCCCTCAAGGATTTCGTTTTTTTTTCTTGTCCATTTTGCTGCCTCTAACACTGCTTCCAGACAATCTTAACTGCATATGAATTTATTTTTGTACACTTAAATCATATAGGTTAGAAGATTTGATAGCTATTCATTTTTAATTTTTTTTTTGTTTTCTTAATTTGCTTCTTAATGCAGTTCACTGTTATGCTTACAGGTCAGATACAAGGATCAATAAAATCTGCTACAAACAAGCCATAAGGAAGCAATCTGTACTATTTATTGGACCAGGCTTACAGTAACCCAGAATATGATCTGAATGCTAAAGCTGTTAAATTGTCTGTAACACAACAATTCCAATCATTAACAATCCCATTTATCCTGCCTACAATATTGAAAACTACATAAGCACATATGTGAAATCATAATAAAAGAAATCTTATACTTCAAAGGAAGTTTTTAAAGTTTATTTTCACTTGACATACAACTGATTTTTTTTTTTAATTTTAATTCCAGAATATTTTAAAAGACATTACAAGCAGCCTTCCACACAACACTTGGCTACTTTAGGTGGACACAGCCACCCAGTAAGTTGGCCTGGAGTACATTATCCCTACTAGTTTTCTTAGGATCCCCTACATGCCTGTAATAGAACACTTTTCCTTGAGAGTTTCATGAAAGACTAAAGAAGCCTTGAAAGTTTAATTCTAATTTCTTGGGGGCACTGGTCTTTTCTATGCCCAGGAAACCAATGCATTGATGATGAATTGGGGTGGATTTAGTAGACACTACTCACTACTTTGGCGTTGTCATCTGCATTGTGCCATCTGCACAAACACATCACACAGTTATTCTGCAGAGGGGGCTGCATCACTCACCGCTTGCCTGCTGGGATTACTCACTCCCTCTGTTCTCATGCAGGGAAAGGTAATAGCAAAGAAAGGTCACCTTATCTCTGTATTTGCTAACTGTCAAAGCATTACATTCAGATCTGACATTCATGTTTCAGAAAAGACATTGATAAACTGGAAAGACTTCAGAGAAGATTGCAAGAACAACTAAAGAATCATTAATTTTCCATTTCATGAAAGTCAACAAATTCATTCAAAATATTTCAGAGAAGCACACACAATCAACATACACTAAGAGAAGGAAACCATCTTCTTTGACATATCTCTTCTATTTCTTAAAATTAAGACATAATAATTGCAATAATGGGATCTGTAAAATTTTGGATTATAAATTGATATAAATCTATGTGTGTGTATATAGATATGTACTTTATAAAAAGAATGAAAAGTATAATTTTTTTTGGCACCAGAAGAATATGCACATACATGCTGCAGTACAAAATGTCTTCATAATTTTGTGTCACATTTCCAAAAGGCAAATATGTAGAAAGAGAAGTTCAGTATCTGTCATTCAGAAGAGTACTAGCATTGCTAAACAGATGATAAAATCAGAAAAATTGGCCACGTAAGTTTTATATATAAGAAATTATATATGCATGCAACAAAACTTGTATATAACTGACTCCAGTGCAGCTAGACAGATACATTATTACTATTATTATTTCAAGTGTTGACATCTCCAAAAAAACTCATTTTGGAGCATTCTCAAAGTGCTTTCTCATGTAATGACATTTAAATGGCCTCTAACATTTTCAAAGATAGGATTTTTTTGTGTGAAAAGTGGCAAAAATCTTTCTTTTGCAGTGGCAATCAAGGAATTTCACTCACCATAAAACATGTCAAAATAATGGATAGCATTCCTGGTAAAGAAAATTAATTTAAACAAGTCAGGTAGAAACACATATCTTTCTAAAAAGAAAGAAATTTACAAGTTGCACTCATTCGTTACCTTCATAGAAAACCATTGTACACAATTGTTAATGACTAGTTTATTTTCCCTGTATACCATTGAGAGAAAAACTTCTTCAATTGGTAGTGTTACTTCTGTAAACCTCTGCACAGAAGAAATCCTGTTTGACCCCAACTGGCCCATTAGTTAGTTAATTAGTGTATATTATTACAAAATCAATAATAACACGCCATTGCTGATACATTTCCCATTTACAAATGTGAATATATAGGTCTTCCCACTAATTCTTTATTGAATATATTTATTAGAAAGATTCTTTGGTGAGTAATGCATTTTCCTGGCAAGAAATCTCTCAGTTTTACATATGTAGAGCAAAAATAAAAGAGGAATTGAGGAAATAAAAGCACCTTTCTATAACTCTTGTTCATTTATCAGAATCTTCTTGATTGTATGAAATATCAATAAAGTGCTTCCTGCATCAGAAGACCTGAATATCCTCCCTCTGGCTTGAAGCATTTGATAAATCGAAGAACTACTCCTGGCAATGACAGAGATTGCCCTGCAGTGCACCACCACCGATAGAGGATGCTGTGAAACAGACTAACTTTCTTGGGCAGAAATTTCAATTCCTGTCATGCCCCTACTGAGTAGACTCTTACAACAACTGGTGCATCTCCATTTCTCATGCTATAGAAGATATACTGCTGCCTAAAGGCAACATAATATAGTTGGTTCACAAACATCTGTTGAATAGGTGCTTGGTACTCCGTGGTGTTCCCTCAGAAAGGTACCTTGATCAGGACACAGCTGAGAGCTGCAAAAGTCTCCAGAAGTTTGCCCTCCCCAGCAGCAGTAAGTCTCCAGAGCAGGTTCTCAGCAAAGGCAGGTGCCAGATGTTTTCTGAAGGAGAAGCCTGGATACTGCTGTGACCACTGCTCCTCCTCCACTAGCTGCCTCTGCTGCTGTATCACATTGCACAAACAAAACCATTAAGGGACATAGGGATGCTTTTCAAAACCAGGATACAATTCTTTAAACCTTCCATTTATTTATTTGTCATTATGCCTAACTGAAAAGCATCTTGTCTCAAAGGCAGATTTCTGTCCCTGTCGTTATTGCGGTTTGTTTTCATTTTCTGTAACATGAACTTTTACCTAAGGCAATTTGTATTCTCTTTATATGATTTTTACTGGAAATAGGAAAGTGTGTAGACACAGTACATTGCTGCCTAAGCTAAAAGTTTTTTTCTAGCATGTAAGCAATGTCTGAAAATAGCCTTCTCACCTGTACTTGGCAGCTAGCAATTCTTCTGTGGTGTAAAGAGCATTTATGTGGAGCTTGACATTGACAAATTATGGGTCCCTGCTTCCTTTCCCGTAGAACTAACATCGAATGCAAAAACTAGCATGGAAATCAATAAAGAGATCTGTATGATTATATCCAGATTCATGTCACAGATAAAATAATCATAAAATTCTGATTAGCCTTCTTCTACCCACCTCTTTTCTTTTGGTGGTCCCACCACAATGGATGTATATATGCAGGAAATTTTCAAGTTAGCCATATTAGGTCCAGATTACAAGGCTGATCCATCAAGATTCACCAGACGCTTAAATTATTCTAGTCATATAGAAGATATAAGGTCAGAGTTCAACTTGGAATGAAATAAGCAGTCAGATGGAATTTGTGCTTGTTTAGAAAGGCAGAGTATTCTACTTAGTTCCAGAAAATACAAAATAACAGACCCTTTGGATAAATCCAACTCCATTGTAACTAGTTATTCTCTCAGGTACAGTGTGTCTATGTATTGTTGGTACAAGTAAGCCTAAACGGCCAATGAAATATCTCTCTCTTATTTGTTAAATTGAGATGATGTATCTTAAATCTTGACAGATGTTCAGATGTTCGAGGCCTCTCATGAGGCAATGTTGACTTCTATAGTTCAAACTTAAAAAGAAAAATTATATAAATGGTGCATAAAGTCCTCCAACTCATCACCAGGGCATTGTCTATTATACTTTCTCTCATTGATCAAGCTAAACGGTATTAATGAAACATCAGGGCAGTCTCAGCACCCTAGGACCCTAGGAATCCCTAGGGACACCTATGCAGTAGGATTTCCTTCAGGCACAGAGAATATTTCTCCCAGAGCAGCTACGGTGATATTAGCTGACTCTGTGACTGGGCCAGTGACCCCTTAGTTATAGCAATCAACCTTGAAGCTAAAATAGAGGCAATAGTTTTCTAGACATAGCTACTTCTGCAGGTGTTTTTTCAGGAAGTAACTTGTGGTAATGGATGTGCTTCTGCTTTCTCTGTTTCCTAATACTTTCCTTGATCCATATCTTCATTATTTTAATTGATAGCTGTCAATTCGCAGCTTCCCATTGACTATTGTTATCCGATGATTTTTAAGTGGCTTCAGGTTATCTTGGACCACAACAGCTAATTTATAGTCAATATAGTTACCTGTGGACTGAAAATTACAGTTGCTTACCTCTGTAACTAAAGTCTGTGTGAGCCTGGATGATTTGCTGGATGGAAGCACACCTTCTTCTTTCAGCAGCAAGAAGCATGCCTACAGTATCTCTCTTTTGCCTCTGTCACCGAACTGTCACTGTACACCAAACAGATGTAGGAGCACTAGAACAGCAGGGACACAACAAGATTAGGGCAAAAATTGATCTTTAGGGATTTGAAATAGAAGCTTGTTTTCATAGGGGAAAAAAAAATATTTTGCAAACATTTGTCTTTATTTCACCACTTGGTCACTCTAACGTGTTTTTCTTGCATACCCATGGACATCTTTTTTAAATGGTCTTGCTGTTACCTTGAAATATGTACTAGGTCCTGATTTCAGTATAATTTGACCTGGTTAGACTTTATTTGCTCCCTCTCAGCACAGCACTGATAACACAAATACCATTGCTTTGACATAAATTTCAGATTTTATCCCATTCTCTCCAGATCGCTCCCTGATCACATTTTATGCTACATTTTCTCCACTCTTGCCACATTTTTAATCAGAAAACCAAGAAACTCTAAGCTCAACAGAGAGGATGTCGATGGGACAAATCTGTCTGCTCATTTCCTCATGTCCAGAAAAGACACAGAGCAACGGAGTGGGAATGACCCAAGGAGTTGATTAAGTATTTCCCTCCGGAAGACGAAGTCAAAGATTCCTCTCTGGACATGGGACTCCGGGGAATTATCTGGGATGCAGTAGTAATTTCATTATTGTCCTTGTTTGCCAAGAATACAGGCTAAAAAGATCTACCCATTATTAAGGGATTTATATCTCTCTTGATAGCTTACATTTTTTTTTCCCAAGTGCCTGCAGAATAATGTAATGATATGAAAAAATATCTCACTAGGCAAGGGATAGCACAAAGTTTATGAGAAGAAATATATAGAGACAAAAATATATTAAAAATATCCCAGTAGAATTTTTTCTCTTATCTTCTCTAGGCACCCAGGGTGCTTTGTGCAAATAAAACATTCCAATATCTATTTCTTCTGCCATTCCAGAGGGAATATGAAATATATTTTGAAAAATAAAACAAACAAAAAAACCCACAGATTTGTCTTTCTTTACCTTAGAAGGTAAAGAGCTTCCCTCAAGTTTATCATAGGGTCCTGTTCTCTGCACTGCAGATCAAGCCTGCTGTTTTCATGTATCGCTGTGGATGAAGACACTAGTTAGCAGATGTGCAGAAAGGAATTCATCATCCCAAAGCTTAAAGTTTCAGTACTTGTAAAAACCAGAGGCAAAGAAAAAGACAAATGCAAACAACAAAGCAAGTAAGCTTTAACTCTTGTGGGTAGTAACTTACAAGAGAATATTGTGTGAACAAAGTACGAGGGATAATCATTTAAGCAGAGGATCAGAATGGTTCTCAAATTCATTCCTGCATACTGAGAAGCTGTATGCTTTATTTATTTTTTCCACAATTCAACTTTTTTTTCTGTATCACAGATCAAGATAATTATTTTATTTTTCCCATAATCCAATTACCTTATTTTTATTGGGAGCTAATGTGTAGGATAAAGCATTGAATGTTCTGACATTTTCCTCTTTGCTAGAAGGAAAATAGGATGATTTTTTTTCTCTATTAGAAAATAAGATTAAGTTTAAAATCTGTTTATATGGCAAATGCACTGGTATGATAGAGCAAATGCAATGCAGTCCATGGAATGTCTGCAAAGCATTTTCAGTTATTTCCTCTACTTACAGTCCCTACAGACTAGGGAAGTTTTAATAAATTTTATGGTGAAACTGCTGCTTCTCCTGCACCATCTGCTCCTGGAAGTCAATCAAACAACAAAATGAATTTTGGAGGCAGTAGGTCAAAAACTTGTGAATGCCAAGAGCGGACAAGGACAATCTTGAGAGATTTCCATGTTTCCTTAGAATCTTACTCATGCTTAGGCAGTTTTGCACGTGTTAGGACACCGGTGACAAATTTAACATGCAGGAAAGCAACAGATGCAACTACTCGCGACTTATAACAGCAGTGAATTCTACTGCCAAACACATTCATGCTATTGCCATAAGCACTGTAACTCTCAGTGGATTAAAAGTATGATGCACAGAGAAACTGGTCATGGCTGTATAATTCATGCAGTGCAGGTCTTTTTCCTCCTTGGATCTCATTCCATAGCTGCAAGACAAAAGGTAAGGAAATCTCTCTTTTCTAAGCAGTTTTCTTCTAATTCTCTTTTCCAAAATGTTCTCCTTTCTGCTCCCCAGTGCACTGCAAGAGTTTATGGGAGCATATGGCTTATAATTAACACAGAGATTCCTTCACATAAAATTTTCCAACTATACCAGAAAAAATAAAAATGCAAAACTAAGGCATCAAAATAAACAAAATCTATATTCTTTATGCTCCACCTACAAAACAAAACTGTTGACAAAAAAAATTGTTGTGCTTTGTCCATACACAGCCAAAACTTGAGCACTATGGACAACTAAAATGAAATATTATTGAAGGTTTTGTTTTTTTCTTAAAGAATAGGATTAAAGAAACTAGTTTTGGAAGTATTTACATGAAAAAAATAGTCTCTTTGCCATAAAAAGCACATGCAAATCCTTTATCTAGATATGAAGACACAATAAGTACATATACAAGTAACAAATACAGCTTCAAAATGTAGAAAATAAATCTAAAAATTCACACTCTAACACTGTAGTAGCTCATCTCCTGCAAGATATATATTTACATACATTTCAAGAGTGTTCAAATTATAAGATCTTTTGTTTCTATTCCAGTAAAAATCTTCTATGTTTTGCTACTGGTCTGATTTTAACAGAGACCACTTCAACAGGTTGTCCTGAAATATAAGTGTTCAATTTTTCTTAATTGACCAGAATGTTTACAGTGCCATCTCAATGCAGTCTATCATTGTATTAGGCATTTTATTTGTAGCTTACTAAAGGAGTCAAAAAGAGATCTGAAAGTTCAGGACGGGGTATAAAGCAGTACATAACTTGCATGCTAGGAAATCTTAACAGCTATAATGTCAACTAAGACACTGTCTTATTGATTTATTAATTTTAGGAGGTTAAATTATACCAGTGCAATCAGGAATTTATTTTGTGTGAAGGAGGCATATTAGAATTATGAAATATAACCTCTCTCCTGATAGAGAAATTAAAAGACATTATACTGATGTATTTTTGCTCATGAGAGAATAAATGATCAAACACTTATCAATAGCTTTGATCTGTGTAGTGCAGGAGAACTAAGATTTTAGCAGCACTATACTTTTTTTTTTTTTTTTCTGAATGTAGGTTTAGTTCTTGTCATACTTCCTGTTTTAACTTCCTAGCTGGCAAAAAAAAACCATTGTGGGTACAACATGCTGT
>JAVCKT010028354.1:14889-32374 GCA_032273925.1 Rhynchotus rufescens
ATAACATGATGTTGTTTACCTGCTTACAAGTGCAGTTGCTTTTTGGGGACTTTTGCAAGTATAGGGATTGCATTAATTCTTACTTGCAAGCCGTTTTGCTGCTTGGTGTCTTTGTGAAAGACTGATATAACGTCCTGTGGAAGCACAGCTGCTCTACCAGGCCAGTCTGAAAAGGGACTTAGCGCTAAGTGCAGCCTGCCAGGCCGTGCGAGGCAGCCAGGGGAGCTCTGCTGTTGGGCAGACAGCAGAAAATGGCTCTTTTCCTGCTGCCACCAGTTCCAGGATCGAGGGAGTTGATGCATTTGTGAACAACTCCAAGTAGAGACGTGTGTCCATCGTGACCCATTAACACCTTTGCTTGCCCTTGACCTGAGATGGGCTCAGAGAAGTAAACCAGTGCTGAAGTGCTCCTTATCCTCGGCTTCTCCCCTGAGCCGGAGAGACCCAGAGAAGCAAATTAAATGAAGCCGGGATTATCATGATCTCTCAATGCCTGAGGGATTTGTAGCTTTTGTTAGCAGCCTTGTTTCATGGTTGCAGCTGTGTAAGACCATTCTGTTCTTAAAATTAAGCAGGCCACTTCCCCTCCAAGTCCTTGTTCTGAATTACAGCCTCAGTTCATCAAAGCACTGAGATTTAAATGTTTGTTTAAGTGCTGGGCTGGGCAAGGAGGCACTTAAGTACTATCTCAATTAAAGAGGTGGTGTTATAATTGCCCCCCTTGCTCTCCCTAGCCATTCTTGGTGTAGCGCCCATGAAATTTTCCATTTCTCTGACTTCTGGGTGTTACAGGCTTGTGAACTAGTCCCTTCTGCCCTTCCTGGAGAGGTGCTCCGGTTCTGCTCCCACGGAGCCTTGCCCCCGGCAGCAATCCGTGCGCCTTCCCGTGCAGCGTTCCTCCGCTCATTTGTCCCATTTTGGTTGGCATCCGTGTCTGAGAGGAGCTGAGGCTTATCTGGCTCGATGAGGAGCCCGTCTCCTCCTCGGTGTCACTTGGTCCCTGGGTTTGTCAGCAGTTGTAGAACCAGGAAAATGAGAATATCCTTGCGAGCTGCTCGGCCCCACTGAAGCCCTCGTCCCGCAGCAGCAGTGAGGGGCTCGGGAAGATCTCCGGCCCTGGTGTCCCTGTCTGCTCCAGGGATGAAACCTGGACCCATCTTCCAGCCCTCTCCCTAGTGGTCAGAGGCTGTGGGAAGAAGTGTATCCAAAAATGGGAGAGAAGTCAGGATTTTATTGTTTCTATGGAGACTGAAATTCCTAGAGTGACTCCTTGCTTTGTTTTCCGCTCTGAGCGTGGTGCCCGTCCCATTCCCATGCACTGCAGGTATGTTCTCTCCCCAGTTTCAGCCCTGCTTTTCTTTCATGCGCAGGAAGAGCAAAGGTGGCGTGTCTGGGAAGAGCATGTTCCTCCAAGGAGGCTTGAGACTGTGTGTGGAGGCAGGACCTGCTGAAGGCGGACAAAAGGAGAGAGCAGCAAGTTGGGCTTTCCCTAGGTGAATGCAGAACTAGCTCCTGGCTGCAAACACAGGCTCAGACAGCTGTGCTGGAGCAGAATAGCAGTCCAGCTGCCCATTCCAGTTGGTCACGGGCATCAGTGCTGGGGCAATGGGACACTTGACTTTGCAGGACAAGTCATGAGCTGTTCCCTCACTGTTTTCCTCTCCAAGTGAAGACAAATTCTTACTAATGTTTGTGAAGACTGGTTAAATATCTTGTGTTCCTCATGTAATGATGTGTCTCGTTGGCTCTTCTGGGTACTCTACTGTTTCTGTGAACTTCTATTGTGATTTATCCCCTTGTATTTGATAAAAGCATTTTTCTTGCTGCTTGCATTATTTGATCAATAATAATTGACAGTGATTCCTTCGTACCCATGCACATAGCAGAATGACTTCCTGTAACATTTAAGAATAACCATAATATTTAATTCAAACCATAATATTTAATTCAGTGACCTAGCTTTGAGGCTTTCAGGTTAGGTATATTCCTAATGCAGGGGATGAGGCTGCTGCGTTGCCCCCCGTGCCTGGTGCTGTGTTTGCAGTGACCGCTGGCTCCTCGGGCCGCTTTCCTCCGCGCCATGTGTGACATCCATCTGCCACGCAGCATGAGAAGGACAATGCTCAGCTGTCTGTCACCTTTTTAGTTCCACTGTTCTCTCATATTTCTCTAATCTACCACTTTTATAAAGCCACAGGAGGTGCCTGTCTCCGGTGAGGCGCCTCCTGCTTCCATTTCTCTGTGTGCGAATGTATTTGTTTCCTAGGCAGGTTGTACCAAGTTTTTGCTGACTGAATTATTTGCCCACATCCCTTGATACTTCCGTGTCTAGTAAAGAGCTAAAATCCTGAGGATGTTCTGCAGTTTCTGTCTTTAAACCGATTATGCAGCGCGTAGCCTTGATAAAATCTGGCGAGCACATTTTTCCCAAGTCTGGGAAAATAACAGAGGGCCAGTGAATGTTGAACCAAATAATTGTATAAATGCCAAAGTAAAACCAGTCTCAGCTTACTTGTAGTGTCTTTTGGCAGAAATTAGATTGTACAGATGCTGCTCCGGGCATGGGTTGGGTGCGTGGTGGGGAGATGAGTAGACCATGTGTGTGTAAAGCATCAAAAGCACCATGTAGGTACCACTTAGATGGTAGCCTTGTTTTTGAAACTAATGGACCTTGTCAGCTGAAATACAGTATATATTGAAAACCCTTGAGAGCCAAAGATTTGTTCCCTATGCACTTAACTCGATTTTAAGACGGCTTTTAATTACGTTCCTGAGAATGGCGGTCTAGTTTGACACCTCTTCTTGGCGCCGTGCTAGCGCAGCAAAGTCAGTGATTTATTTGTAACGGGAAAGGGAGCTGACCGAGTGCTCAAGCTGCAGATTGCAGCCGGCCAAAGCTCAGTGGAGAGGCCCGAGAAGGTTCTCCTGCTGTCACTGCACAGAGCAGCAACGTTGCTTCCAAAACCAAATGCTAACATTCATTTTTCAGGGCTCATATGGCACAGGCCTAAACAGCTGCCCAAGAAGATGGACGAAGATGCAGATTGGCTCACAGCTCCTTCTCAAAGAAGCTGACAATTTATAGCCATATCATATAAATACCTAGTGCACAGTAAGGATATTCTGCGTATGAGGAGTGTTTCTAAATTCAATGGGACTGCCCGTGTGCACAGTTGCGTCTGTTGAGCTTGAGCAAAAACGACTTTTAGCAAATAAATAAAAAAGTGCAGATTTGTGCATGGTTTTTAACTCCAGACAAGTCTGCACTGCCTGCAAAAGCATCCTAGCAATTTGTCTAGTGCTTGAGGTTCAATAACTTGGACACTGTTAAAACAGAGAAACCCGGAGCTCAGCGTGAAGCAAGCTGAGTTATTTGTCACATCCAGTTTTTAGGCTGTGCTGAATTCTAGCCACCACAGAAAACAGCGTTGATGCTAAAGCCAGCTTGCTTCATGCTAATTTTATTGTGCGCTAGCTGCAGTCACATTTCAGTTGCACTGGTTTCTGTGCAGCCTTTCTCTTAGTGATTTGCAGCAGAATTCACCTGCACAGCACCAAATTCCCACCTGAGTGGCAATCTCTATAGTAAAATTGTACAAATATCTATACATAGATATGGATGTACAGCTTTATAAGAGGGGCAGTTCTGCTGGACTGGAAAACTGCAACTTGGCCAAAATTGGAAACTGGAGACTTCTTTGAAGGCGCTTCTTCCCTTTGCAAACAAATCACTGACAGCCAGCAGTGAATGGAGCACTGAGACCTCTCTTTCTTTAATTGTCTTTGAGAAGCAAAGTGATTGTGAATTTGCGGGAATTATGCAGCTCCAGGGATAAGAGAGAGGGGGGAACATGATAGAGCAGCTTGTAGGAGCACTGTGCTGCATGATTGATGGTGATTTCTCATTGCAGTTTCCTGCTTTTTCAACTTCACCACCCCGTCTGGGATTGTGCTGTCACCAAATTACCCTGAAGAATACGGGAGCAGCTTGCACTGTGTTTGGTTAATTATAGCTAAACCTGAAAGCCGAATTCACTTGGCTTTCAATGATTTTGATGTGGAGCCTCAGTTTGATTTCCTAGCTGTGAAGGATGGTGGGACTGCAGAGTCTCCGGTGCTGGGGACCTTCTCAGGAAACCAGATCCCCTCTTCCCTGACGAGCAGTGGTCACGTTGCCAGGCTGGAGTTCCAGACCGACCACTCCATGGAGAAAAGAGGCTTCAATATAACGTTCACTAGTAAGTGCAGAATCTTCTCTTTTGGCTTGCACTTCAAGCTCCAATTTCTTCTCAGGAAAAAAACAGACAAGAATCTAATCTCACTGAAATCAATGCAAATCCAGAGCATGTCTTAGTATCAGGGAAATTGCTTTGTATTTGCAGTTGGGTAATTGAGCTCCAAAGCACCCAGTGATTTTAAGTGGAGAGCTGGTTGCACAAGTTTTTTTTTTATCTGTGCAGTTTAGTTATGCAGTGGTGACAGGAACTATTTGTCCCTAGATTATCTGTGCTTGGTGCAATTAGGATTTCTATCCTCAGATCTACCACCAGCTTGCTGTGACACAGGCTTTCTGCTTCCCCAACCTGTGTCTCCTTTCTGCCCATGGAGGTGGGGAGGCTTTGTGGGCTGCTTGATGCAGATTGTGAGGTGCTTTTAGATCGTGGATGGCTGTTTTAATCAGCCATCATTTGCTGACATGCGAAGGTATACAAAGCTTTGAGAATCAGTATAGAAATATTTCATAAGTATTGAAACTTTCATGGATATATTTGGCTTCTTGTAAGTCCAATCTTCAAATCTCAAAGTGAATGCTATAGTAATTTTATCCTTGCATTGTCATATGATGTTTTAAAAGGCTTTATTAAACCCATTCAGCAGAAATGATAAATTACTTTATTACAACAGCCTTTAGTGGCACAGCTAAATTAATAGCCTTTCTAGTTATGATTGCAAATCTGCTCTTTTTTTTAAAAAAAAAGAGGTCTTGAGAAATAATTTGCCACACTCCAGTGAGCTAAAGTCTCATCAGATGAAGTGGCTTCTGTGTGGTAGTATCACATACCCGGGGTTAAGTTCTAGAGCCTATAAATTAGGAGGAGAAACCTTATGCAAAAAGCTGATGGGTGCTCTTGCAGGATCAGCCTGTGGAATGTTAAATACCTGTGGTGGGAGCTGTGATCTGTACCCAAAGATGACATTTTTAGTCTTAATTCTCTGCCTGTGTAAATGACTCTTTAAGTACACATGGGTTAATCTGTTTGACTGCTTGAAGTACTGAAAGGGAGCTCCTGAGCCCTGGTCAGACACCTCGCTGTCCTTTCCTTTGCAATTGAGGTATGGAGGCAGGAGACCACATTTGAGGCAGGAGACCACATTTGAGACCACATTTACTGCAAGAGTCAGATACAGGAGCACAAGGAGTGGGTTCAGCAGGATAGGGAAGATGCAGAGACATCATTTCTGCCATGGGCTGCCTTGTCTGTGCAACACTAAATTTGGCCCAGTAGTCTCTATAGCAAGGTTGGGAAAATATTATTTAATTCCTAAGTTTGTGGTCCCACATGCTTATTATCTGAGCGAGCAGGAGGAAACAAGGCCCTCAGCATCCTTTCCTGTTTTCCTCCTAGCGTTCAGGCATAACGAATGCCCTGACCCCGGGGTGCCCGTGAACGGCAAGCGCTTCGGTGAGAGCCTCCAGCTGGGCAGCTCCGTGTCCTTCCTCTGCGACGAGGGCTTCATCAGGACCCACGGCTCCGAAACCATCACTTGCATCCTCAAGGAAGGGAATGTGGTTTGGAACAACGCAGTGCTCAGATGCGAAGGTAACTTCTAATATGCTGCTTTTTGGTCTGCACATGCACTGGTCCTAGCAACTCTTGGGAAAAACAGAACAAGGAAAGGGGGATGCATGGAGATAACTTTTTCAGTCCTGATTTTTGATATATGTATAATATATAATCTTCATATAATAGAAGAAGCAAAAGGTACAGATTGTTACAGTGAAGAGAACAGTGAACTCGTTGCTGCAGAAATTCATACACAGAGTCATCTTCAATTTTTGCCACTGTGGTCCTTCAGTCCCTTTTAATGGATTCTGGCAGTTGAGAACCAGAAATTTTGCCGTTTACAGCTCTTTGCAGCTACAGCTATGAGTTTCCACCCAGAGATGGGGGAAATGGATTGAATTAGATGCTTTAATACAATTTTCAAAGCTTCTCCTAGTCCTTTAAAGTCTTTAAAGCTTCTATCCCGAAAAACAGAAGTGAAATGAAAAGCGCTTGTTAGAAATGAAAAATCTTGCTCTGCCTTCTGTTCTCAGAGAATTGATGCCATGCACTGATATTTACAATTTGAATTACAAATGTACTGTAATACTGAGAAATAATCCCGGTAATTGGTCATCTGTTCTCAAAACAGATCAGCAGAAAGTGCAGGATCTCTTCTATTGTCTTCCAAATTAAAAGCAGATATCCCTTGCACTCAATAACTTTTTAACAATAGGAAGTTGGTTTTTATATTCTTGTGTAACTTTGCCTTTGAAAGCAGTTGATGATATCTATAGGTTGGATTGGAGTTTCCTTTCCACTCGCTGGTGGGAGCCTTTAAGTTTATCTCCAGTAGAAAGGAAGCATATCTTAAATAATACACTTTTTATCAGCTTTTATCTTTGAAAGCTTTGATAACCTTATGCCATTAACTTGTGCTGTTCTCTCTGTGATCATAGTGGTTATCTCTTCGACTCACCCTTCAATGTGCACTCAATTACGTGTACATTTTAATTAGCCTTTTTTACAAAGGAGGAAGTATATGGATCTAAAATACTGTGCCTGAAAGAAATTAATGGGAAAGAAGCTCTGAAAAGGAGTTCAAAGAGGGATAGAAGTCCTAACAGGAATTTACAGAACTTTGAGGAAAGTTCTGAGTTCTTACTCAACATTGCAGATAGGGCTCTAGGATTTTTTAGCTGTGGTCCAGTTGATCCGGCCTCCTTTATCCAGGAAGGATAATAACATTCTTTCAGCTTCCGCTGATGGGACTGCAACGTGGAATAAACACCACAATCTCAGGGTGTCCCTTGTGGTAAAAAAAACATGACTCAATTACCACAGAGGTGAAAGATTTTCGTGCACCTGCAGCTCCTGAAATCCACACTGACCTTGCAGTTTTCTCTTGTTTTATATCTAATAATTATTGTTCCGCTCAGAGCACAAGGTCAAGCTGCCGGCTCTCCCGCAGTTAGGAGAGCAGTTTGCTGCATCTTAACTTTAATCTGAGCTGCCGGCTCCTTTCCAGCCAGTGTTGAGTTTAACTGCTCTCTTTGGTTTTAACCTCCAAGAAACAATAATGCCCAAAAGCTGCCGCGTGGCAGGACGGTGCCGTGCCATCCTCCTCGCCCGGTGCCTCTGCCCTGACTTGTTGTCCTCTTCGCAGCGCCCTGCGGGGGCCACCTCACGTCTCCCAGCGGGACCATCCTGTCCCCCGGCTGGCCTGGATTCTACAAGGACTCCCTGAACTGCGCCTGGGTCGTGGAGGCGCAGCCGGGCTACCCCATCAAGATCACGTTCGACAGGTGGTCACTGTGGATGTTGCAGATCGCTGTTCACGGGCTTCACGATTGCTTTCAGTCCTTGCACACTCCTGAGCTATAGCCATTCCCCTGGGAGAGGGGATGAACCAACCCTTGTCACTGCTGTATTTTGCACTGAGTTTCTCTTTTCTTTTTCTCCCAAATTGCTTGCAAGATACTAAAAAAAAAATACTTTCAAGCAAAAAAAAAAGTGGAAAATTATGATTTTCCCTTGTTGTTTTGACTGGTTCCTGTAGATTTGCAGTGTTGTTCTCGACACAGAGACCTCATTCACCTGTGGGCCCAGCGCAACAGGGAAGCAGCAGCCGAGAGGGTTTGCCCTGACCCTCCTGCCTTCCCTTGGCTTTCACAGCTTGAGCAGGTTGCACCTCTTTGAATGTGGTCTGTATGTTTGAGAACTAATTATTGGAAGTTACTGTTGTTAGTGCTGTCATCCTGGGAACACGTCAGCAGGATTTGGAGGGCAGTTTGCACTTGCACAGTAGATACAGGTCCCGTTTTGCTCCCTCCTAGAAACGAGCAGAGAGGCAATAAAGACTTTGACAGAGAAAGCAACTTCTCCCAAGTGGCAGGAATTGAACTCAATCCACTGCATCAAACCTGTCTTAAGCAGCATAAGAGAGATTCACATAGGGTAAGATACTCGTTGACACAAAAGCCTTACTGCATCAGTAGATGAAGCAAATAAAAGATCAGAAAAAAAGTAAAATGTATGGAAAGGAAATGATTTCTCTGATGCTCAGGCAAGCAAAGATCAAGTAGGAGAACTGGGCCCATGTATTATCATGTGGCCTATGCTACTTCTAGTCTTTAGGACCCCTGCAGAATTACAAGATTTAAAAAGAAAAATTAAAGATGTCACTTCTTCACAGTCGTATTCTTGTGCCCATTTCAGATTTAAAACTGAGGTGAATTATGACACCCTGGAAGTGCGAGACGGCCGGTCCTACTCTTCCCCGTTGATAGGTGTCTATGATGGGACTCAGGTGCCCCAGTTCCTCATCAGCACCAGCAACTTCCTCTACCTCCTCTTCACCACGGACAAAAGCCACTCTGACATCGGCTTTCAGATCCGCTATGAAAGTAAGTGCAGTTATTGCTGTAATTTGGCCTCTCCCGCGGCACAAGGGCTCAATCAGGTGCCTCTCCCCTTGCAGGCAGGCACCGTTATTACGGGGACGTGTGTGGAGAATGCAAAGCTGGTACAGCTCAGCTGCAGCTTCTGCCCTGTGACTGTCTTGATTATTTAGGGGGGCTTATTTTTTATTTTAGCATCTACAGAATGTAATTAATAGAAGGAAGCAGAGTTGCTTTCCTGTGTCCATGCTATCCTCTCTCCTTGGGGATCATCAGTAGGGATTTAGAGGTTGAGCAGAGGTGTAAGGGCACCATGCAGCGGGCTCTGCCGCCGGGTCTCACGCGAGGGGTTTGTTTGCCGCAGCTGTGAAGCTCCAGTCTGACCACTGCTTAGACCCGGGCATTCCTGTAAACGGGCAGCGCCACGGCAATGACTTCTACGTGGGCGCGCTGGTGACCTTCAGCTGCGACTCGGGCTACACCCTGAGCGACAGCGAAGCCCTGGAGTGCGAGCCCAACTTCCAGTGGAGCCGCCCGCTGCCCAGCTGCGAGGGTGAGGAGCGGAGCGGGGAGCGCGCGGCACGCGGCCGCGCTGCCTGCGCGGGGCAGAGCCTGCAGCTTCCTGCAGCTTTTTCCCTTGGCTTTCCCTTGGTTGACATTCCCTTGGTTGACATTCCCTTGGTTGACATTCCCTTGGTTGACATTCCCTTGGTTGACCTTCCCTTGGTATGTCAAACATAGCCAGAGCAGCAGTTCTGAAGGATGCAAGAACATCTTATCAGGGTATCTTCTTTATGATGGGGTTTTAATTCTTTCTGTCTGGTTGTTTTGCAGCTCTATGTGGCGGTTACATTCGTGGTTCCAGTGGCACCATCCTATCCCCAGGTTTCCCTGATTTCTACCCCAACAACTTAAACTGTACGTGGACAATAGAAGCCTCACATGGGAAAGGTGAGAAAGCTTTAGCTTAAAATGAGTTGAGAGGTGGTTTGATGGCTGGAGAAGGTAGTCTGTGGGAGGCCAGTCTCCCTGTGCAAACCAGGAGCTTGTTTTCAAGGCAGGGATGATAAGTGCCAGCAGCCAAACGTGGATTCTGGACAAAAAGAAAGGTTTTTCATGGTTGTATCTCACTCCATTTAAAGCGGAGAGAATTAAGAGGGCAAGATGGCTCCAGATTTGAGAGCCGGTGCCAGGAGTTACCCTCAGGCTTAGAAAGAGCTTTGTGGCTGTATTCCCTGGAACGTTAGACGATGGTTTGGATGCTCGGTGTCACTAGTAATGCCATCCAAAGGAAGGGAAACAGCCAGCGATGGCACTGCGGAAGTATTTGGTACTCAGTAGTACTTTGACCCACAATGGGGGTCATCAATGGTCCATTACTTGTATAACATTTTACAGAGGGAAGCATTTGGTAAATCACTGGATACAGACATGGGACAGAATTAAGTCTCTTGTTTACCAGCTCTGTCCTAGTTCTGCGGCTCTCACTTGCCTACTAGCTAGAAGTATTGATGTCTTGTCACCAGAGAAGGTCTATTTAGTTGAGTCTCCCATGCAACAGAGTCCAGTCTTGTATGTCATGGTGGAAAATTGCCAGATACTGTATCATGGACAATTAGAGTGCAGGTTTTACATGTGAGGATGGGGGATATCTTCCTAATCCAATGAGTATCTGCTTGGGGTGAGCATGAAGGGTTTATGCTCTTTATGTAATTTTATGCTCTCTTATATAACTCTCCCTCTTCAGTCGTACCGGATATCAGCACAATGGGAGCTATCATGAACCAATTTTGCAATACCCATTTGTATTAGAGCATATAAACTTGTCAATGAAGAGCACAGTGCATTAAGGGAACCATCACACGCTGTGAAAAGTATTCTGTTGAGTAGCAGCAATCCACTCTTCATTAATCTGCTCTGCCTCAGACTCAGCTCTTCCGCTGAGACACTGCAGTGTCCTGTTGCTAAGCTAAGCACAACACAGCAAACCAACACTCTTTTATAAAGTATAATTCTGAAGGCGTCTGCTTTTATGCCAACATCAAAAGAAAATCTTCTGACCAAGCTAAGCAAGGCTTCAGGAAAGGTGCCTTTTCAAGTAGGGGGGGATGTCTGCACAAGCCCAGGGTTTTTTCCACTGTCCTGTGAGGAATCCTGCTGGGGCCGGTTAAGTAGCACAGGGAACAGCGTGTCGTTCGGAGCGCTTTCATGTGACACAGTTTTAGACTATGCCAAGATTTTGGATCGGAACCGTTCTGAAATGGACAAATTTCTTTTTCACACTGAGAAAAGCTCGATACTGAGCACAGTGAGCACAGGTTTTAGTACTCTGAGGTCTCTGAAGATCTCCAGCCTCAGCTCCGAGTACTGAATATTAACAAACCAAACCATGAGCTTATCCGTAAATCTGGCTAATTGTAGCTGTGAGAGTTTTTTAGCCGCTGGGTGTTTCAGCTATTTTTACCTCACAGGTTTTGCTGGAAAGAGGGAAGAAAAGGTGCAGATGAGATTCTGAGACAAGGAGTTGAGTACTCAGAGCAAGAGACTCATCTGCACCGACGCAAGGAGCCTGTCAGCGTCCTTGTGCTTGCCTGGGTGTCTGCATTGCTCTCCTCACCCACTGCTCTTACCAGGGACCAGGAGCTGGTTGGGAACCAGCCGCTGCCCACGTTGCCCAGCACTTTCCAGCTTCCAGTCGAGCCTCCGCTGGGAGCAGGAGAGCTCCTCCAGCACCTGGAGCTTCCCAGCAGTGGGAGGAGATACAGAGGACCTTATGCAGTTGTTGTTAGAAGCTGGAACATCAGCAAGTTTCATGCGGGAAAACCTCTCCTTCCTTGTCCACGTGGTCCAGGCGAGCTGTTTATTTACCAATATCATGAAAGAGGGGCGCACACGAGGGAAGATGTCCTCATCCCGATGCTGGAGTTTATCTGGGGCTGGGCAGGCGTGCAGGCAGGCCCCTTGCACACTCCTCCTCATGCAGCAATGGTCTGGTTTCCTCCCTGCCCCGTTTCCTGGCCCTCACGTGGAGCGCTGTGCAGTGCCCACCCTGGTGCAGCGTGGCCCCTCGATCCCAAAGCGCGGCGGAACAGAGTCATCCTGCATCGGTCACAGCAGCAGCCCTCGAGAGCAAGTTTAATCCTCCAGACGACAGGACAGGCCTAGATCAGGCCTCTTTCAGGTCATGGTTCAGCCTCTGCTGAAATACCAAACTAGTGTATTTTGTATGTATTTTTTTTCCTCAATGGGGGATCCTACATCTTGACCAGTGGTTTATTCCAGTTCACATCTAACCTATGAGCTGCTTGTGTGCGAGGACAGCGGGGCCAAGGAGGAGGCAGCCACAGGCTGCCCAGGAGATGGGCAGCACTTGGTACAAACAGGCAGCTCTTCCAGGCTAGGTCCCGGCACCCACAGCATCCAAGAAGTCACAGCTCTGGAAAAAGTACTTTCCTACAAGCTGAAATGATTCAGCCCAACCTAATTTGTTTCCCTGCTGTGCTGATCTGGTGTCTTGCCTGGCATTTGGAAGCTCCTAATATTATTCTCCCGCTGAAGTCCTCCGGTATGAATGCTGATGACTCCTTTTCCCTATTGACAGCAGGACTCCGGGTTTGACTGATGGATTGATTCGTTATCCATCTGCTGCAGTTTGAGCCACAGATCCGTGGTCCTTCCTGTGCCAGTGTCGTTGGCACGAGGCGCCTGCACACCTCTTTCCTGGGGCTTGACACTGCCAGTGGCAGCTCCTTTCATCTCCGCGTTGCTGAGAGGCTTAGGGACTCATTTTCTTCACTTGGCGGAAAGAATTGATAGCCCCACCCCAGTCTTCTGCCTTGATTTTTCTTTCTAAAATCTTACAGCCTTTTTTCCTTTGTCATCTTTTTTTCTTTTTCCTGTATTTTTCAGTGCATTTATTATTCCTGCCCTATTGTATAACCTTTTGGTTGGCTAGTTTTGGCCAAATGTGATGAAAGGGGAGATGTCTAATGTGTCAAACCCCATGAAGAGAGACAGGCCTATCCTGCAAATGCTGCAGCCTGCGTTCGGTGGCAGCAGGAGCCTTCCTCCCTGCTTGGCCACACAGCGTGGAAATCTCCTCCTCGCCAAAGCCCCTCGTGAGTCGCTCCCTTCGAGATCTTTGTGAAGTCCTTGCACGGGGGCAGCACGCAAGTCTGCCCCAGGAAACAAGGTGGTGGGTACGAGAGCTATTTTTATGCACCTGCAGCTTCTGATCTGCTTCATGGACTAACGGGCTGTACAATTTGAGTTTAAAAGCAGCTGGATTTGAAAGGTATTTCAGCGCTGAAAAAGCGACTTTGATTTTTAATCTGAGAAATTCTAAATGATTTCTTTTACCTGTTATTTTTGTTGTTTCTTATACAGAGACTAGAAAAAGCACATTTGCAGAGACATTTTGTGCTGCAGTAAATTTCAGAGCAGAGTAAAGGTTTAGTCGCAGTCACAAATCCTTTAAAACATACTTGCAATTAGACCTTAGAGCTGCAGTTAGAGGGCCCTTCAGCAGCTCTGCTGCCGGAGCCACGAGATTGGAGTCGTTATGTGCGGAGGGCTGGAGGTTGGGCTCTCCTCTGGGTCTGGGGACCGAATTCCGCTTGTGTTCTCCCAGGAGTGGGATTCGGGCACAGGGATGTTATGGCAGTTTCTGAGATTGCCTTTTGCAAAGGCGAGCATATAAATCTACAGTTGATAAACAAAAAGAAAGCTTAAAACATTTTGTACGCGCTGCATCTCAAGCCAAAACAGGTTGTAGCTATTTTCTATCAACCTGTACTGCTGGTAAGAATAATAAACATTTGAAAACTTTGCAGTTTCCTTCCTTTCTTCCATTTCATATTTCCCAGAGAGGAACAGCAGAGCTGAAAGAGCAGTGAGCTGCACAAACGCTTGCCCGGGAGGGGCACCTGGGTGGGTATCAGCAAGGGGCACCAGACTGGGCAGAGATCAAGGGGGAGATGCTTCCTCTGATGCTTATCTGCAGGTTTCCCGAGCTTGCTCTGGAAGCAGCAGATGCTGCATTGGCAGAGATGGGATGCAGAGCGAGACAGCCCTTGGGTCTCCCCAGGCAAGCAGTATTTGTGTTGTTAATCATTACTTTTAAGCGAAGTAAGTTGGTCGCAGCACTGGGCAGCCCTGCTGCGCCTGCAAAGAGGTAGAGAGCTGCGTGCGAGGAGTGAAGAGCAGCTCCAGCACTTGTGCTCGCCCCACGGATGTGATTCCCGGCACGCAGCCCCGTGGAGCCCAGGGGGCTGAGGAGGGCGGCGCAGCGTGAGCCGGGCGCTGGGACCTGCCCCACGCGCCGGGATCCCGGCCTGAAAGGGGCCATAAAAATGCAAAGAGGATTTTCGGTTGCTTCAGCTCACTAACTTCGTGTCACGGGGCTTCTGATCCAGGAGCCTGCCTCACTTTTCTCACCGAAAGCTCTTGCTGGCATTTTTGTTGTTGTTTTTCAAAGGCAGAATTATTTTCCAGGGAGTAAGTGTTTCTAATTGCGTTTAAATTCTAGTGTGGAAATCGCCTAGCTTGGAGGCTTTTGCAAAACCTTCAAGTACTTACTATTCCACGTCGGTAGGCGTGAAAGATGCTTTTAGTAATCCATTACTCCCTCCTTGCTCATTTACCAGTGCAGGAACCTCGGGCACCGTTGCAGGGAGAGGAGCGGGACTGGCTCTGGAGCCAGGGTGCTGCCGAAACGCTGCTGAGGAGACCTGTCCCTCTTGTGCCTTCCCACAGGGGTGTTCTTCACCTTCCACACCTTCCACCTGGAGAACGGCCACGACTACCTGCTCATCACCGAGAACAGCAGCTTCGCGCAGCCCCTGAAGCAGCTCACGGGCTCCCGGCTGCCGGCCCCGTTCAGCGCGGGGCTCTTCGGAAACTTCTCCGCGCAGATTCGCTTCATCTCAGACTTCTCCATGTCCTACGAGGGTTTCAACATCACCTTTTCTGGTAAGATCAGAGTGCACAGAGACGTCATTTTTGCGTTTCTTTCCCACATCAATGCAAGTCTTGGAAATCCTTTTCTGTCAATGCAGTGCATGGGATTGAGGTTGCTGTCTACACCCCAATAATCACCCTGGTAGTGCTCTACCATTAAACCATTGTGTCCCTAGAAATGCTCTCTCTGCAGATTCCATACTGACAGGAGTAGCAATTTTGTCTGCCTTAAGCCCTAGCAGATAACAAAAGCTGAACAGTATATGTTCCCCAAATACCCCTCCTAAATACAAGTATTTTTATGTGTTGCTATTGGGATTGCACTCATTTTTTGAGCGCTTCCTTCTGTTTGTTAATTTTTCTTGCACTTTCAATCTCTGGGAGTCCAGCAGGAATGAACATGACTCTGTAATAACATTTTTCTTGTCTATCAGCCAAGCACAGAATCCACTGGAATTAAATACCACAACAAAGGTGTTTATTGCCCTCTCACCTACTCATTTTTTTTTGCTCTGGACATGGTTTCATCTTGCATTTCCTCGGGGTATGTCAACCCTCTTCCATCTACATTTCTCCCTCCTGTGTTTACCAGAGGGATATGTCTGCAGTAGGTACAGCATTTCCCGTGCCATCACGGGAGGCTGTGACAGATGGGATCTTTTGGAATGCAGCTTTGAGCAATCTGGACTTCTTGGATAAAGGAGAACAGCAGCGCTGGTCACTCCCGTTGTCCGTCTGGTCTCCTCGTTTCTTTTTCTTTTGGTTCAGTGCCCCACTTGGATGCCAGCAGCCGCTCAGCAAACTGCTCCTGCAGCGACCTGGCCTCTGCAGACCTGGTGTCTGGAGGGCATCGAGGCCAGCAGGGTTTGCCCAGTGCAGCTCTTGGGCCTCCTGCTGGATCCTGCCCCATATCCCACAGGTGGTGCCTCCTGCGTGGCAGCAATTCCCCCCTTCCCTGCCCGCTCTGCCAGGGATGCTCGGGCTGAGCACGAGCCTTGAGGAGAGACACTCCTGCCCTGAGCTTTCTGTGGAGCTGCAGGGCTGGGAGCAGGACCAGGGAGGGGATTTGGCCACACATCTTGAGGCAAGAATGGAGCCAAGGTCTCTAAGGTTCAGTCCTGCCTTGACTAAACTAACCCACTTCCTCTGCTAGCTCCAGCTCATTGCTACTATACAAAATACTGGCGTCTTCACGTGAAGTTCCAGATCTTCTGAATTTGCAAGTGAAGAGTCACTGTAAGCATGGTATATTTGGAGAGAGGCTCGTGTAATGGCACATTTGCGATGCAAAATAGATCTCACGCTTGCAAATAAACACTTTACTTGCATAATCTCTGCCTGAAGAGTGCAAGGTGTTTCGTGTCCTTTAACCTGAGTTCCTACAAATAACTGCTAAAGTGTTTGCCTATGCACACGTATCAGCACACTGTTGCCTGAGTACCCCAATAAGCTGCTCAGTAAAACAGACTCTTAACAAATAGAAACTTAACCACGCTCTTGCTCCTCTTTGCTGTGTCCAACCTGCCTTGTCCTGAGGGCAAGAGCTGCAAATTCTGCCTGCTGGTGTGGAAGGGAAACGACTGCTCTTTATTGCCGAGCTCAATGCTGATGTGCTGCCTCTTCAACGGACAGAGCTGTTGCCATAGATGCAGATAAAACCTGCTCTGCTCAAAGGACTGGCTTCACATACCTTTGTTCTGGCCTCTGAAGTCAGAGATTCACATAGAGACCTTGCAGAAGCTACTTGGACGATTTGCTGTTAACTTAGGCTTTGATGGGGGAAAATGGCCTTTTACCTTAAAAAACCATACTGAATTGTAAATTATTTTCAGTGTTTTTAGAGACTACTTTTTTTTGAGAGAGAAGAAAATGGAAGTTGGTTATATTTTCAGTTTCCTGCTGATCCGTGTGTATATGCTTTGTACTTGGCAGTTCTGTTATTTTTCGAAAGCTAACCCTCAAAAGAGGTTTCCTTCAAAATGTTTTGCGGCCAGAGACATTTGGCTATTAGCCATAATGCTACATGACCTTTCGTTAGCAGCTTAAATGTTCTCCTGCATTCCCCGAGCAGGATGCTCCGTGCATTCATTTTCAGGATTAGTAATGTAGAGGCAGCAGAAATCCCACTTGGATCAATCCGTCTTCATTTGACTGTAGCAGACAGCAGACCTGTGAGCGTGCTGAAGGGGGCTCTTTTATGACAATTTTAAAAGCAAAGTCCAGTATAAGGAAGTAAATAATACATTCTTGGTTCCCCAAGGCATGTTTTTCTCTTTTTTTCCTTTTTTATTTTCCCTTTTCAAGTTGCAAAGTGCGTGCCAGCTTAGTCACCTGTCAGGATTCGCCCTGCACAGCTGGGTGAATTTAATTGCTTTCTAATATCGTTAGCACCGGGCTCAGGGGAGAGGATGACAAATTTTCGTCGCTTTTTGTCACCACTGATGTCACTCTCTTATTTGTCCAAGAGAGGTGTCAGAAAATGGGATCTGTTGTGCTTTGCTTTGGTTTAAACCCAGATCCTGGTGACACCCGAGTGTTGTGTATTTAGAGCCAAAAGTGGCTGGTCTCCATGGCTCGAGCAGGAGGCACCTCCTGGGTGGGAGCAGGACCTGAGCTGCAGCGGGTGGGACCCCAGCGCACCCTCCTCCTCCTCCTCCTCCTCGGGGCCAGGGCCTGGAGCCCTCGCTGGCATCCCTGATAGCCCTGAGGCCTGCACTGCCATCCAGAGGGACCTGGACAGACTGGATGACTGGGTGGTGAGAAACCACATGAACTTCAACAAGGCCAAGTGCAGGGTCCTGCACTTGGGGAGGAATAACCCTGGACACCAGTACAGATTAGGGGTTGACCTGCTGGAGAGCA
>JAVCKT010028355.1:0-29518 GCA_032273925.1 Rhynchotus rufescens
GGTGAAAGAATCTTTGCATTGTTTTTTTTTTTTTTTTTTTTTTTTTTTTGTAACCATAAAAATAGCTAATGTGCTTTTAGGAAGAGAAGCAAAGAATAATTTTTCAGCTGGAATTATAGAAGCAGCTGTCAACAGGCAGAATGGAGATGCCACAACAAGAATTTGGACAAGTCCTTTATCAGCTCTGTCTCCCACTTGTAAGATGTCAGTTGTGCAGGTGATCTATAGTCCACTTGTCATATAGAGAGCAGAGTGCTCTCTATACCACGTTATGTAACCACTTTACATTGCTAGCTGCCCCCTGCAGCATCTGGGTTTTCCTTTAAAACGTTTACTCCTAGGTCTCACGTGTTTCAGGAGAGACTGCATTTTGTTTAGATTCTAGCCTGCACAATATAGCTGCAAAGCCTTAGCAGGCTGGAGTCACATCTTATCCAACTAACTGGTTGTGAATTTGCACAGAATTTGGCCTAGGATTTAGCTTTGGAGTCCAGCTGTGGGTGATGGCTCATTATTTCACTCTTCTCTCAGTAGATAGATATGCTTTGGTTTTGTAAATCCCTTAGCAGATGTAAAACTTTGATGAAAAAAAAAATCACTGCATCTGTGGTAAAGCTGGCTTCGTGATTCTTCATTTGTGCCAAAGACTAGAGCCACAAGTCAGCTCCTGCCTGTAGAGTATGTGCTGGGAGGATGTCTGCCTGCAAACTCTAGTCACTTTGTTTTGAAAACTAGCTTAACTCCAAGAATCCGCTGCCTTCTCCCTCGCTGCTGTTTCACACTATAACCATTCTCCCTCTGGCTGTTGCTATGATTCCTGGTTTCTTTCTCTTCCCTCTACTGTGTTTTAGGAGCAGCTGTGAGCAGACTGCCCCTTACCTCTTCCTTATTTGTGTGCACTTGCAGAATTCCTGTTTGAGTGTCTCTCATGCACCAATGAAATTCTCATCTGGTCAGTATATTGCTGCTTGCTGCTCCTCACTGAAGAGCGCCTGTTCTTCTCCAAGTGTCACACGGTGTATGGTGAGTCATGCCTGTCCCACAGAGCGGCTGCGGTGTTACTGGGGGCATTTGCTGTGCCCCTAGCTGAGTTTCAGTGCTTGAGGAACAATCCCCCTGTCCGGAGATGGGGTGAATCCCCAGTTAGGATGGGTGAAGGATTGCAAATGAGAACCCCCCAGATAGGTTTGTAATGTTTTCATAGTTTGAATTCACAGTGTCTCTGACCTAATGAGTTCCTATAATAGTTCTTCATAATAGCCAGGCCTCATGACTGACACTACCTCAGGACTTATTGGGTGTTTTTGTGGAGATGCCAATGATGGACTTAGGAAAAGAAGCAATATTCCTTCCTTTTGTCTGGACTTTCCTCCAGCAGTGGAGGTTGAGGCCTATTTTGAGGGAGCTCAATTAACCCAGTGTTTTGGGCAGTTTTTTCTGTCAGAGACTCAGAAGAATGCTTGTTGAAATCTTTCTTCCTTTAAAAAAAATATTTTGGTCCCATTCTGGATTTTAGGGTGTGTCTTAAAAGCCTTCTCTGTGCCTTGAACATGTGCAGGTGTTGAATCTCTAATGAGGAGCCTCCGAGATGTCCTGCAGATGAACAACGTAGAGTTGCACAAGCAAGGGCTGCTGCTCTTCACTGAAATCCTGAAACGGTAAGGGCTGCCCCTTAGCAGGTTTGCCCACACAGAACTTCTGCTCCCAGGATGGAAGCTTTGTGGGTTTTACTGTTCAGTCCTTTTTTTTTTTTTTTTTTTTCCAAAACCAAATATCTATGCCTCAGAGCCTTTTGCATTTGCAAGATGTTGCTGAACAAGCACATCTCCCTTATCCTTGTGAAGAAGGGCCTGTTGGTTGTTCTTGGACCTTGCAGCATATAGCCAGTGATGTATCTGCTTCTTCTGCCTCCTTTTCTCGTTGAGAGGCAAAATCTACTCTTGGCAACAGAGAGGACAGAAGGGGCAGGCTGGAATCTCCCAGGTATAGGTGAGCAGACCCGCTCCTGTTAAGTGCATCTCTGACAAAATGGAGTGTGCAGATTCCATGGCTTTTGGTCCTGTATCTTCATCTGAGCTAAATTCAAAGAAGACAAACAAATTCCAGGCTGAAATATTAATGGCTTCTGTCACTTTTTACTCTCTTTTCCTACTAAAGAATAACAAAACTTGGCTTGTTTTTCTTCTATGGTTCCTGTTCCTGCCTCTATGATTTTGTTTCTGTCTTGTCATGCTGTTGTCACAGGCTTCTTTTTCGCTGCTTAGTTCCCCCAAGAGAGCCCTTGAGCTGAATTTCAGAGATGTCATTGTCAAGTCTGCAGCAAGTGGCACGGATAGAAAGGGAAAGAAAAGCAGCAGCGTTGGAACACTGTGATGATGCCAGTGTGGGCATCTGTCAAAAGGAGAAACCAGAATGTGGGAAACACTAATTACAGCATTAATGCTTGTAAAGCGGAGAGAACGCTCTGCCCAATTACTCTAATTTTCTAGCGTTCACGTTTTGGTTGACTCTGGCTTACCTTAGAAGTGTAGTTGATTTAAAACTCCCCCACGTCAAGGGAAAGGGATCTCCTCCTGGAATCTCTCCTCCTTGTTTCCCTTGTGGCAGCTCTCTCTTGCTTTGCGCTTCCCCAGCGCCCTGGCACTTTCTAGGCCAGACTCTCCCCTTTTGCATTATTAGGAAGGTTGAGAGTGTTGGGTAGCTCTCCCTGTGCTTCTCCCAGCACCCCTGGAACAGGGGGCACAGTTTGAGGCCCAAAGACAAGAAAGTACACAAAGCTGCAGGCATGTTGTCCTTGGTGCTTTTTTTTTTTTTTTAACTCCCCCAATCCCCAAAGACATCAAAATGAGCCATATTGCAAGTGGGTTTCTGCCTCTTGGGTGAGTCAGCAATACTCCTCCAGGCCGTCCTCCTCCTTGCATGAGTCAGTGACGACTCTTCTGAGGTGTTTTACCTCAGAAGGTCAGTGATTAAAGGAAGAAAATGCAGGGGATTAATAGAATTTAAGTATCTGTAGTAGGAACAATGTGAGGTTCAGCATATCCCCTTATCAATGGCTTGGGCCATGGTCCAGGCTCCTAAGCTCCACAAGACCTTCTCTGCCTTGCCCACCTCCCAGCTTTTACTCACAGCAGAAATGAGGCACCTGTTAAGTTGGATTTGAGTGACTAAAAGGAGAGCTTCTGCCTCTGCTCAGTTTTTACCCTGCAGCTGGGCTACTCGTTTGATTTCTGCTGAAGTTCACTTTTTGCTCTCAAATGTGCATGGGAGCGTGTGCTCCTGGTGCACTCATCAGGCATGTCTGTGAAAACGGAATAACAGGGAATGGTTTGGGCTCCAAGTCTGGCTTCTGTCGTGCTATGCTTCTCCTTCTCTCTCTCTCTCTGGCTTCACTAGCTTGTCTGTTTGGTGAGACCCTCTGGCAAGCTGTTAATGGCCCATTCCCACACGTAGCTGCCTGCTTCCTCCCACCTTCCCAAATGTACCTGACCTGTCAGGAGCCAGCTGACCCCTTCCTTCCATTTGTGCAGCTTGACCCAGTTAATGATTCCACATCCTCTTGCTCTGATGTGGAAAGCTCAAAGGTCATCAGACAACGGAAGTGCTCACTCTCAATCAAAAATGTCAAAACAGCCGGGTTAAGATTTTACTTTTCAAGTTCATGAAAGTCCAGGGACTTGGACTCTCCTGGCAGCATCTGGTGTTAGAAATGTCACAGGACTGTGAGAGAAGCTATTCTTGTGGCCTCATCCGTGCTTTAGGATGGCAGTGTTTACATGCTTACGAGAAATGTGAATTTCCTGATGAATCCTCAAATACTAGAGCAGATGGGCTCAGCATAGAGTCCTAGGCGGAGAGATCACTTTGTTTTGCAGAACCTGTTTTTCATGTGCGTTTCATATCAGGATATGCTGGCACAGTCACACACATATCCAGGCTGTGGGTTTTTTCACTGTAGAAGGGCTCCAGACACATTCAAGTTTGAGACTGCGTTCCTTGAGAGCAGCTGGCTCCCAATACTACAAAGCATGGAACTGCATGGCTCAGCTATCAGCTATAGTGTGGTGAAATGAGGAGTGGGTGTTACAGTTATTGTCAGTTTATTCTGACAATAATCTTTTTGCTGTTTCCTCTTTTCAGGCAGCCAGTGGAAATCAAATTATTCACAAACCGAGGTATATGTAAAGAAGCCATTGATGTGCTGCTGGAGACAGTGAACTGCCCAGTTCTAGAGGTGGCAGTGGAGGCTGTGAAGGCTGTGGCAGCCTTTCTGAGGTAGGCACGAAGGTGTTTACAGGCTTTTTGTCAGATAGGTCTGTTGATACCATGTTGGTGTCTGGCTCCTCTGGGGCTGTGTGGGTAAGCGTGCTCCGCAGAGGGAATTCTCACTGCGACAAGCGTAGGCACAACAGCTACACTCAGGAAAGAGGGCTGCAGGGCAGTGTAGCTGTGGTGGGCAGCAAGCTACTGCAGCCAAGACCTAGGGTCTCAGGCAGGCTTGTAGCACCGAGGTCACTGTGGCTTTCCGTGGCCTGTCTGGGTAGGTGATGAGTGAGCATATGTTTGGGCTTGCATTTGTGTGAAGGCACTCTTAGGAGAGCGTGTTGGAGAGAGGTGTCACTTCACTGTTGAAGGAGCAGTTATTCCTGCTCGTGTGGCCTTACTGCGTGGCCTGTCCCTAGCAGGGAGCACTCAAGCTTTGTCTCCTCTGTGCAGGAAGGAGCATCTGAGCTGCCCCCCGGTCCTGTACGCGGAGCTGCAGAAGCTGCTGGGGGCAGTGCTGAAGCGATGCGCTGACCTCTCCCCACCGCAGAGCAGCAGGAGGCGTGCAGTAAGTCTGGAGGGGGTGTTTTCCCTTGGAGGGAGCAAATAGGGCAGGAACGACCCTCTTGGCACAACACGTGGATATTGTGGGTGCATTTCAAACCTTCTGCCTGTGACTGTTGGGCTCTCTGGTGCTTCTTCATCCTCATGCCTGGAGAAGTCTGCAATCTTTGTCTATGAGATCGCTGAGGCTGGGTGCTGGGGAATGCTCAGGTTGCTACATCAGTGAAGATACCTGGAACACCACTTGAGTGCGCTGTTCCTTTTAGGTGTCCAGTGCTTCCAGGTCATTTAAACCTCCCCTTTTTCAGGGCCACGCCTTGTAAGGTTAGCTTCTGTTTTATTTTATTTATTTATTTAATTATTTTATTTATTTTTAATTTTATTTTTAGCAAAGACCATGCCTTCTGGTGCTTTCCGATCAAGAGAGTCAACTTGCATGCACTGAGATGCCTCTGCAAGGGAATTATTAGCCACTATTTGAACTGCAAGTCCTTTCCTGTTCCATGCAGTTAGTTTGATGTGCTGCAGGGAGCTGTGCACCCTTGAGGATTGTCCTCTTTTCACATGGCTGAATGAAAAGACAAGGACTCGGCTCCATTGCTGTGGCTTTAGGAGCACGTGGTTTAAATCACTAATCTGTTTGTAGAGGCAAGACCATTTTGCTGGAGTACCAGAGAGCCAAATGGCTGCTGAACTGTGTCTAGGCCTGTAGCCCAAGCTGTGAGACACTGTCTGGAGATAATGGAGTTGCTTTCTGCCTGAAGGGTAGACATTTGATAGTCTGCACACACAGAGCTTGATGCCCTATTCAGAATAAGAGGCCTTATAGGAAGGAAAATAGGCAAAGGGTAAGGACATCCAGGCAGTCTGTAATGGGAAGAGGGGGAAATGAAATGATTGCACCTCTGGTAAAGTGTCTCAGCATCAAATGGGGAAGGAATTTGTAGATGAGGAATTTTGACCTGCCATGGCTTGATGGAACTAGTTTGCTGTGTCCTTCTGGCCAAACTTGATGGGATGCTGCTTGGGAACAACAGTCAGCACTTTAGAGGTTGCTTCCAAGATTTAAGTGCTGAGCAGGAAGAAGAGTTGTGCAATGCTCTCCAAAGAGGAATTGGAGGAAAATAGATTTTTTAAAAAGCTCCTATGTTTTTCCTGAAATCTTTGAAGCTTCGTTTGCTGAACTGTTTGAAACTCAGATAAGTCCAAAACACTGCAATAGAGACTGTACTATTCAGGGGATGGGGCAATGCAGAATTTGCAGCTTTCTTCCCTCAGGAAAGCAAAGTAACCCTCTAACCCTGCCCTGCCTAGGAAATTGCAATAGCAAAGACATAGTTGTATGAAGGAAGTGAATAAAGTGAAATGTTTTTTTTCCTTCTTGCTGCTGGTATTGGAGAAGTAAGCTCTTTTATTTCACAATGAACACAAGATCTTGAAGTCTTCTCTCCTTTAACAGGGTGACCTTCTGTTCCCAGTGCCTCAGAGTCACGCAGGAAACAGAAACCTTAGCGGAGTTCCTCAGAGACAGGGCCAGTTCTTGCTTCACGCCCTGGAAAGTTTCAGAAATGCGTGTAGGTAAGGCCTAGCGGAGGAGTGTGGGTGTGTTTGGGAGGGTGAGTCCTGACACATCATCGCTGGGTTTCTCTGCCCTGCAGGATCAGAGGGGAGTTCATTGTGTGACACTTGTCAGTGAAGCTCCAGAGTGAGGGAGTGAGAGACATTGAGGATAGTGGCAGCTTTGTGGTACCTGCAGGTACCTCCCGAGAAACTTATCTGAGACCTATCAGTTTATGTAATCTCTTTGGCCTTTGAGGAATTGCTTGAAAATAAGATTAAAAAGAAACTGGAGGGTATGATTATCAAAATCCAGTAATGATGTAAGGACTGATGGAAGGTGTATGTGAAACCATATTCCTTTTCTTATGCCCTGGGCTATGCAGTTTCACTGCTGGAGAGGATTAACCATTTAACAAATTAGTATCTAGTCCAGCTGCTGGACATTTATTTGCTTATGTGTGTGTCCTGTTACTCCATGTGGGTTTGTAGGCACCAGTTTTTCCTGTTCTACTGCATGGGAGACATCCCCTATCTGGCCAGGAGAAAATGGAAGATAAGTTTGCATGGGAAACCCCATCTGCTGTGAGGGAAGGCTGGTTTTATGAGCTTTGCTTTATTGGCTTCCAGCCATTCCAGTCCAGCTGAGTACATTCAGTCTTGCCACACTGAGGCCTCCCACTGGAGATACTTCCTTCAGAGAAGCTCAGTCTTCCTTTTCCCGACTTGTGCTGCAGTTATAAAACATTGCTCACTTCTAGTAGCTTCACTCGGGAAGTAGCTGTTACTGCCAGAAGAGTTTGCAATGCATTGTGTGTGTTCCTAGGGTCCCTAAAGGGGAAAGCTGTGAAGGGAATGCAGTATCCCCTAGCTTCCTTTACTGAATGGGGGGTCTTCTTCTCTCCTCTGGGGTTTTCTGTGTGTTTGTAGGTTGGCAGTGGAGTTCCAGAGTGACCCGATGGCCCAGGAAAATGCCTTCACTGCCCCCGACTGCGAGAGCAGGGACACTCTAAGCAACTTCTCTGAGTTCCTGTTGAGGATTTGTGACAATCTCTGCATCCCCATGGTCATGGTAGGGTTTCTTTTGAACCTGGTGTCTTCCTAGGGTACCTGGATAGATGTTCTCAGGGATGGAGAGATGATGGGAAAAGATGTTTTCGGAAAAAGATTATGTAGCATAAACCAAATGCAACTGTGGCATTTGCCACCTCTCCAAAGATGAGTGCTGCATTATTACATTCATGCAAACTGGGAGTGTATGGAGTCTGAGGGTGGGGAAGTTCATAAAGCTTCCGTAGAAACTGCAAAGTCTTACTTCAGACTGTGCAATCCCCATAGCAAACCTGACATGTTACCTAATCCACAGCTGTTGTGGACAATTAAAAATGTGGGAGTTTTGTTTCCAGAAGGTAATTTTGAGCTTGTCTGGCAGACATAGCAAGGATAATATTAGGCAAGGATAATATTAAGCAAGTATGGTTTCAAAAGTAGCAATGGAGTCACTTGTGCTTTAGTGCTCCATGGCAGCCTGTCACTAAGACACTTTGAGTGGGATTATCCAAATAGTGGGACTCTGATGCACTCCTAAACGTTGAGTAAGTTTTCCTTGTATTTTGCCACTGTTTCACATACACAGCTTCTTGCCACTGCTGGGGGCTTGAGGGTGTTTTGTTTTACATTTGTAACAGTCGTAGGCATCTTTACTGGCTTGCTATTCTCACCCTTGAAAGCAGAGTGTAGTGCGGTGCAGGCTGGCGAAGCTGGGGTGAGCGTGCTGCTGCTTGCTCACTGGACTTGGGCAGCAATCGGGGACTGTGGTAAAATTGCCCTGTGGCTCTCTGTAAGAGTGAGTCGAGATGTTCTGTTCTAAACCATTTAGGGCTAGACCCTGCAGAGGACTTAAATGTCTGTATTTGCTACTACATAGCAAAACACTGAAGCACAGGTGCTAAGTGGCATTAAAGTCAGCTGTACTTGGGTGTGTGCCCCGTGTCTTGCTGCAGAATTAGACATTTGACCTGTTTTAGTAGTTATATTTAGGGTTACATGAATAATAATGTCAGTAGTTATGTTAGGGTGTAACTGGCTGCCAGCTGGAATGAGGAAGGAGTTTCTTGTTTGATGCAATGTCTTGCAGAGGTAGCAGCATCGCTCATAAACATTGGGTGGGGGAGCGTTAGTTGCTTTCAAAATGCTCTCTCTGCGAGCCTGTGTACCTGCTGCCAGGCAATTTCATAGAAGGGCTGTTAGTGCCATTTATGTGGATTTGGAAATCTAATATTCTGGGTAGGGGAAGCAGAAAGAGAGCTGCTGTTTTCTGTATGCATCACATACCGCCCATCTGATCTTTTCTTCATTCTTTCCACAGAGCTACCTGGAAAGGGCTGTCAGCCCGTCAGTGATGGAGGTTTTCATATCAGCCCTTAATACCTTGTTTACAGTGATGCCAAACATGAGGGATAAGTTCTCCAAAAAGCTGGGTACGGATCATGTGCCCTGTGCAGCTTTGCTTGACAGATAGAACTTGCTGCTGCTGCGTATTTTGAGGCAATGAGCTTAACAAGACTTTCAGGGGGGGATTACACTGCATGTTTGTGTGGGTAAGAACAGAGGGTGCAGTCATGTTCAGTAGGATGAAAAGTTATTGCTCTAGGAATGGTGATAGGACTGATCTTATCTAAGTAAATTGTGTCAGCTTTACCCCTTCCTCTGGAATATTCAGAGCTGCCTGTTTCTGTAGATAGGAGTTACGCTGGAGTTATCACTTGGCTTTTATTATGTAGAAACCTATTGCCCTTGTGTCTTCCTTACTCTTTGTAGATCAGAGAGTGATGTACAGAATCCCTCTTTTCTAAATATGTAGAGCTAGTAAATCTTTCCTTCTTCTGAGAAAGCAAATGAATCTCAGTTGCTGTCCTCCAAATCAATGGTTATGGGACCTGTGTACTCTTCTCTCTTATCAGACACACTTTGGGCTCTTTAGACATTTCTGTCTTGATTTCTCTCCAGCATCCTCCTCCTTCATCCACCTGACATTGGAGCTGAAGGCCAGATTTTGCTCTGTGCAAAGGTATTGTGATGTGTATGTTGGAAGTGAGTCATAAATTTCCATGTAGGAAGCAGATCACAGCTATGTAAAGCAGCTGAATGAGGCAAGAATGGAGCCTAGAGTACTCGAGTCTATCTTATTGCAAACCTAAACAGTGACTGAGAATGGAAGAGCTTTTAGAACAGAGAAAGGCAGGTAGTTAGAGGGAGGGTGAATGGATGCAGCTTTGTGAGAATTCTGTGCACCACTGTAAGCTGGGCAGGTGTGGATACAGCAGCCTGGCTTTGGAGTTATGAAGTCCGTGGGTCCTTTGGAAAGAATTGCAGTAGTATCACTCCTATTTGAGCTCTGACTTTCTAGGCTAATACCACCACTTATGTTCCTCTTGGCATGAGAATGTATAATAAATAAGAATGGTAAGGAAGTCATTAACAGGATATACTGTAAGTGGTCATCCAAGTTGAAGAGCACTTGAGGAGACTTTCTGTGGGTCTGCTGTGATGTTTTGTGTCCTCTTCACTGTGCCTGCAACTTGTTAAATAGCAGACAAAAAAAATATAGCACCCCTTATCCAAGTTACTGTGGGAGCTAGCATGAGCATGTCTGTGCTTTTGAGTAGTGTGTGGGGGGGAATGATTTAGGCATGTGAATGTTGTAGCACATGGTGCTAAGCATGTTATGTTACAGAACAAAGATGTTTGGTTATGTCCAATTCCACAAGGAAATCATTAGAGAGAGGAAAGTACTTGCAAGTACAGGTTTTCTCACAGCATTTTTTTTTTTTTTTTTTTTTTTTGTCCCGACTAATAGTTCATCACTGGAAACATCATTGTCCCAGAATCTTCTTAACAGGGTTTGTCAATGGTATTGGGAACCTCTCCTCACAAACCTCTCTTCTTCTGTTCTTCTGTGATGTTAAAGATAATGACATTATCCCAAGGTATCCATGTATATTCACTATTATCACTGCTGCTGTGTCTGCCATATCTGTCTCGTTGTGGCAGAGCAGGTCTTTGTGTGTGATCATTCAGTACAGTGAAGCTTGACAGATGTTGTGTGATATTAGAAGGGGGCTGAAGTTTCTGACCTTCTCCCTTTTATGTTTCTGGTGTTCTTCACAGTAATCCTGTTTTGAATCAAACATGTTCCAGCTTCCTCTACAACTTATGCCTGAGCCTCTACTCTGTAATGGAGAAGGAGAGAGATTCTTCTCAAAATGGCAAGTCTGGAGAAGATGACAACTTGATTCGTTTTGGTTGAGGTCTAGCCAGGCTCTATTTAGGCAGTAGGAGAGAAGGGAAAAAAAAGAAAGCAGAGGGGAGGGAGTGGGTGGAGAAAGGGGGAGACACACAGCATCTCTATTTTGAGATTTTCTTCAGCTTTTTCTTAGGCTGGCCTGCTGAGAAGATGTCTCAGAGACGAAACCCTAGCTGAACAAATGTGTTTCATTTATGTGTGGGTTTGCTCACGCAATGGCATTCATTAGCACAGCTGTGCATGCTTTAATTAAAACAATGTTCCTTGCCAAGGAGTCACCTTTAGCTGTGAATTAAGGTCGTCTTTTTTTTCCCCTCCCTGGTTTATTTCATAAAGCTTTCCTATATATACTGGAACTTTCCATTGTAGGTGAGTCCCAAATAAACGAGATGAAAGTTTTCACATGATAGAATCCACTATTCTCCCTGGCATCAGTTGGATGCCGTATTGGCAGCACTGGCCAAGAGCTGGAGACCTCAAAGCAAAAGTCTTCTTTCATCCTCCTGGCCAGCTCTGTTAGATCAGGTTTTGGCCTCTATTCGTGCCAAATCATAGAGGTGCACTTGCTGTTTCATGTACAGCATGTACATGAAACATGTGAGGGGTAGTCAGTGGGCTTTGATACTGTGCAAATCATCAGCTTCCCAAATTTAATGTGCTTCAGTTTAGGACGGGCAGATCCTGCCATACCTCTGTCCATTTTAGTATGGACATTCCTCATCCCTACCTGTCCTGCTCATACTGGTTGCATTTCCAGAGCAAGAGATGTTTGAGCTCCTGCAGAAGGGCTTGCCTCAGTTAAACTACACAGTTCCTGAAAGCCTTCTCCTCCTGACTGAAAATCCCGAACCTTTCTCTTTGGATCAGTCTCTCTGCAGCCACCAGTATTGCTTCATACTCCTCTTATACTTTGCCTACACCTTTGGGGACAGGTGAGCCACGTGTATACAAACGGGGACGGTTGTGGGTTATTTTGGCCATCATGCACCAATTTGCAGTGGGTGAGACTTGTCCGATTTTCCTGTTTCTTCTCCAAACTCCTTGACTGCAGGTTTGTCCCAGAGGCAGAATTGTTTTTAGCCATGAAAACTTTCCTTCTGTCAGCCCAGGACCGTGGAGACTGTCCCCCTCCATACATATTCAGAGCTGTGCTTTACCTCCTTGCTGTCTGTCAGGACAAAAGCAAAGACCTGGACTTGGTAAAAGAAGATTTCATTCCCCCATCTTGGACCTTTTCTGTGCAGTTTAACTAAGGTTCCTCCTTGCCCTCTTGCAGGCCATATTTTGATGTGTATGATGAGTGATGAATGAGTGGAAAGTGTGCAGTGCAGCTCTGCCCTGGAAAGTTAACTGTGAAAAGCCACTAGGGGATACAGGTTTGATTGAATAAGCTTGTGTTATGTGTGGGAAGTGTAAATGCGTTGGATAGGCTGTGAATTCACGTACAGAATATTATAAGCTTCATGGCTGCAATCTCCTGAACACATCCCCAGCCTCTGCAGCGTGCTTTCTAGCGTTCCCATATGGCTTTCTGCTGCTGCACAGCTTTGAGCACTGCATAAAGCCTACAAGTTTCTTAGCCTTTGTGATGCAAATGGCCCTCACGAAATGATCTGTATGATTGTCTACTCCAAAGGCAGTGTGACTTTTTCTCACGGTAGATACTAATCACTTCAGCTTTTGGATGTTCACTATCTGGTTGTGATTTTGTTCTCTCTCTCCCTTTCCTTCCCACACACTTGTCAGAGGTCATTATGTGCCATAAAGAGGATCCTGGATAATCTGCCAGATCTGGGCTTGGTCTACGTTCACTGTCCTCTTCTGCTGAGCTTTTTCCTGCGCTACCCTGAATTTATGGGCAAATTTGGACACCAGGTGCTCCAACTCTGGTTCTCCCGGCAAGACTGCAATCAAAGTGCGGCTGAACAAGCTGCTTTTGATGTGTCTGAGCAGCTGAAGAGGGCCAACCCTTTGCTTCCCATTCTGAAGAGCAATTCAAGCATTTTACTTATTTTACTGGTACGTGACTCTCACAAAGGCAGCCTGTGATCTCTAGCCATGATTCAGGGGGAGCACTTAGGGCTTGTTGTTTTTTAAAGTATTTGGTGTTTTTCTGAGCGCAAAGAAATGAGCTGTATGCACAGATTTCCACCTCCCAGGCAAACCTGCCATGGAAAATGGCGCTGTGTGTGAGTTAGCACTTCTGCTCTCCACTGTGATAGAATGGAGTCTTTGGAAAGCTGGCCAGGAAGGGATCTGGAGAGGGCTGTGATATTTGCATTGGAAAAAAATTCATTGGCTTTACTCTTTCCCTGTCCAGATAGACTGCTGGGTGCTCTAGATCCTTCTGTGGCACTCTTTCAAAAAACTGTTTGCTATTTTGGGAGCAGTGGTGGCTATTGATAGATGAGAAGGATATGAGAAACAAAGAACTTTCAAAAAGCAGCATGCAGAAAGCAGGACCTCAGGGCTCAGCTTTTCTGTTTGTTTTTTTTTTTTACTTCTTTTGTGTTGAACTGGAGAGTATTGTCTGAGATTGCTGCAATGCTCTGAATTTTCAGGGCTGCAAAAGGCCCATTGTGTTGTTCTTCAACAGTAATAGTAATAAAAGATGAGAGAACTGCTTGCTGCAGGGGAGAAAGGGGCCTCTCAGTAGCTGGACTTGCATTTTTGCCCTTAGCTGGTGAAATGAGATCTGTTGGCCTGTGTAATCATAACAGAAGTCAGGTCCCGATGGCTTCTCAGAGAGTTTCTCTCATTTTCACCTCTCCTACCTAATCTGTCACCCCTCTGCATCAGTGACCACTTGCCCATGACTACTTAGCCAGTCACAGCAAATATTTATTAACTTTCCGCACAAAGACATGAGGTTTGCTGTTAAGAGCAAAAGCTGAGATCTGTGATTTTTCTCTTCTAACCCATCATTGAAGGTAAAGATATGTAGCATTGGGAACAACCCCCATGCCAGTAAACAGAGAAGAAGCAGGGTTTGGTTGTAGTGCCTGAGGTGGCTGGAGGCTAGGAATCCATCTAACACAGGCATTACAGACTGGCATGTATTTATTCTGGTCTAAGAGGCTGCGAAAAAATTTTTAATATCCCAGGATACTGAAAAGCTTGGCAGGATGGAGTGTTGCTCAGGATGGCTCCGGGTGTTTGATGCTGCTTCCCGACTATTAGTAAAAGCAATTAAAACATTGACAGATCAGTGTGGATGAGAGGAGGTGTCCCATGAGACTTGTCTCCCTTTGGCAATGGTTTTGGAACCTGTCACTCAAGCTAAAGCATATGTATCACAGCATATGCTGTGTATGAGCAAATATATCACAGGTCTATAAAGTGGCCAAAGAGAAATGATGGCTCCCTCTCTGAAGGGTGCAGCAGTCCTGCGTTCCCCTTGTCTGTCTTGCCTTGTGCTCTTGCAGAAATAAATTAATTTAGCTCTGTCCCAGTCTTTAAAGTGAACTGTAATAAATCACAGGCTTTGACAATTCACCTCTCTTTTGGGGAAGAGCATAATCAATCTGAATTTAGATGGGCTAATAAAGCAGTGCAATATCCTAGAATAAATATACTGTCAGATATAAACAAAACTTATGAGGTGCATAATCCCAGCCCGAGAAAGCAATAGTAAAATGAAAGGTCTCTATATGGTACAGTGAAACAAAAATTAATATCCTTCCAAGGATGATTTATTTGCTTATCTGCTTTTAATAAATGTCTGGATTAGATAGAGCAGATGGTTAGTGGCTTCGTTGGAGACCTTCAGCTCCTGAGGAAGAAGGAAAATGTTAATACAGGGAAGCATTTACCAGGGCCAGGAGGGCTGTGACCCTTGGTTTAACACTGCTCTGTGCCACCGGGTGCTCTGTGTGGCCACCGGGTGATAAATGTGGTAGCTGTCACACACTGGCCCACCTGGCTTCTCCGTGGTCCAGATCTGAGCTGCTCTCCTAGGGCCTAGGAGTGAGTTGGCTGACATTAGATTCTGTTCCTCAATGTCACTAAAAGAGAGAAGCTGAAGAGAGAAATTGAGAATAAACACAAGTACTTAATGCTGTGTTGAGGCCATAAAACTTGGCTTTCAGAGCAGATCATATGTTGCCTTTTTTTCAGAAAGAGGATTGAGATGATAATTTTCCATAGAAAGCAATTATGGAAAAACCTTCACCTACAGAAGTTGTCGTCTTAACTGCAGGAAGCTACAGGTGTTTTCTGTCGTGGTCTAAGATTGATGCTTCCCCTGCCAACTTTATCATCCACAGCTTCACAGGATATTCTCGTTCCAGTAGCAGCTCAGTCTGTGTGCTGAGCCCAGCTGGCTTGGTGCATGTTGTGACAGGAAGCCCTGCAGGATGGACTTGGCTGAGTAGTATCAAATTCATCTCTTTTATTTCTCTGAATATCCCCTCGCCCTTGTGTAGTGAGAGAAGGTAAATGGTGCTGCCTTCACTGTGTCATTCCTAATTCTGCACCATACAGTGCTGCTCTTCCCACCCGGAATGCTCCTGGTATTTTTAGTGTCTCTTCGTAAGGAGGTCTCTGCATCCTGCAGAGGAGGAACAGCCAGCATTTTCACTGGGTTGGGTTAAGCTCTCAGTGCCAGTGTCTCACAGTTGTACCCCTTTATATGCAGTATTTCTGGCATGTGCTGGAGTGAGAGATATGGCAGAAAAGGTGCCAGAGAGCAGTTCTCTGCCATCGGAGCTGCTTGTGCAGCCAGCTGCCTGCTGCTTATTCCTGAAGGTCTCAGCTGTAGGCAGGAATGAGCCTTCAAAGCTGGAGGAATTTTTCTGGCACCAGCAGCCGTTTCTTGCCGTAACCATTTTCCCTGGCCCCTTTCCTCTCCCCCATCTGGTCTGGATGTATAACTATCATGCGAGAAGGGAACCCAGCCAAAAAAGAAGGGCTCTAGGCTGGGTGGGCGCTCCTGGCAGGTCGTGGACTTGGCAACGTTGCTCAGTGCCGTTTCCTTTGCTGGTTCCCTCTTTCTGCTATTCCCTTTGCAACGCAGCAGTCAGGAGTACAGGGGAGGAAGGGATGGTGGTGCTGACCTATGTAATATCATAACGTCAATGTTTCCTACCTGAATTTTATGGAACTGTGCTTATGCTTATACTTCGGTGCAAAAGTGTGCCTGAGCTAAGGCTAGTGGCATGGGATTTGGCTCCCCACGGAGCTGTGCTCCAGAAGCAGGCCTGGGGGCTGCATGCTCTACACCCAGCTCTCCTGTTTGCAGTGCTTGAGTGATTGCTTGACTGGTTTACGTTTCAGGCAGTTTAGCTGTTACATTGCTGCTGCAGATACCGAGCTGCCAGCCCAAGACTTCTCCAAATAAGTAGCTATGGACTGACTCACAAGCTTGGTTTTAAGTAAGCATCCTACTATGTGGCCTGATTTTTCTAAAACAACAACAGGAAGAGCAGAAGTGCCAGAGGATCTATATTCTTGAAAGCCAGGTCCTGACTTCAGGAACTCATCTTCTAAAATATTGACCTTAAATATATATTGGGAGGTAAAGAGCCAAATGCTTTAAATGGGGTGTTATCCAGTGGTGCCTAGAGGAAGATAGCCTGCCTGCCTTATGCAATGTTATATTTAATCAGGACATACTTAATCTGAACTGTGCTTTATTAGAGTGTTTCCTAAGGCACTGGATTAGCATAGTGGTAAGTAAGAAAACAGAAAGTAATGTGTGCTTTTCCCTCCCAGGACTTGGTCTGCTCAAGCTCTGTGGACGTGGCTCAAAAGGTGCTGGTGACTCTAAGATCCTTCTTGGAAAGAAATGAGGATGTCCTTGTCTGTGACCTCCTCCGGAGTCAGTTCCTGCAGATCCTGCAGCAGCTGCTGCTGGAGAGCAGCTCTGCCTCCTTACAAGGTGACTTCCCTCTATGTTTTGGGTCTTGCTGTGGGATCCAGCAAGGGTACGTTGCTGCAGGGATTCGGTCTGGGCTGAAGGGTTTCCAAATTGCTGATGTAGCCTCAGTATTTATCTGCATGAGGAAATTTACTGGCAGAACTCTACTGATTCAATTCCCCTTTGCAGAGGCTCCTGAAAGGAGAGGTTTTATTTTTTTTGGTTTAGGTGGTTGTGTTTTCAAAGTGTGAGTGTTAAGCCAAGGCAGGCTGTTCTCATGCTGCCGTAAGTTTTCACGTGGAGAGCTGCTCGGGGTGAATCTCCTGCTTAAGCAAGTGGTCAGTGGTGACAGAAGAGCATTCTGCTTTTGCCCCTGCTCTGAGTAAAACAAATCGGCGAGCCTGACTACAGCTCCCAGGGCACAGAGGCTAGCAGGAAAGAGAACCTGAATCATGCATGATATGGATCCCCAGAAGGGAACTGTGATATCTCCAGGGTTCGTAGATCCATTGCATCTTTGAAAGATTTAGCTGGAGAGACTCTCTGTTTTTCTTACTAGCCCAGATTTTGGAGCAGAGACTGTTGTCCTGTTGCAAAAAGTCCTGTGTAAAGCAGCATGTAAGGAGGAAGCACTGCAGGGATCTGTTTGGCTTCCCCAAGGGCAGCCTTTGTTTTATTCCTGGCGGGGGTCACTTACACTTGTTAGAGCCCTGCTCTTCTTGGAAGTCTTTGCTGGGCAGCAGTTGTGATGGGAATGCAGCCTCCTCCTAGCTCTTTGTTGTCCTCACTAGGGAGGGGGAACACACAGTTTTTTTGGTTCACGTCCAGCCAGGTGTGATAGGCTGGAGAGGAGTTCAAAACAGGAGCCTGGCAGAGTATGAGACCCCAGGGTGTGAATAAAGCAGGCAGTGCTGACATCCTGCTAGGTCTGATCTTGTTTGGTGTAGTGCACACTTGGAGTCATGGCATCGCTCTGTCACTAGCTAGGGATGCCAGGGACTCGGGCAGGCAGATTGCTCTCCTTGCTGAGCCAGACCCAGCTCTTCAGGACACTGGGCTAGAGGGACTTCTGCAAGATTAGGCCCCTTCTGCTCCTTCTAATATCCTCAGCTTCTACTCACGCTGCACCTTGAACTCGTTAGCTGAGTTATTGGCAGCCTCATCCAGAAAGTGGCACCCCAGATGTGCCCTCAGGATGTGGCTTCCTTGTCTCACAGCGCACAGGCGGCTCTCGGTGACAGCCAGCACAGAGAATGCCAGCCCAGGGCTCTGCATCCCCGTTCAAACAGCAGCCTGCCCTTAGACAACAACAAGCCCCAACAGTGGGACTCCATCAAGAACCCATTAATATTAAAGACATCTGTAAACTTTTCCCCCTCAAAACTGAAACCTCCTGAGTCTTTGTGAGGACTTTTTTTTTCTGGGGTCGTAGGTGTTTGCAATATGTTTGGCTCTTCTGTGCCAAACCTGCACAGTTTGGCAAGCAGTGATGGCAAGCAGAAGGGAAAAGAGCAATCTGCAAAGGGATGGTGGTTACGAGCTAATGAGCAGTGTGAATTTAAATGTGTGGTAAACAGGCACCTTATGTGGTTCTCTGAGAGTATAAATGGTGAGCGTAGCCTCCTTTTTTTTTTTTCCCTGCTGTTTGCTCATTGTCCCTACAACAGGGTTGGTAGGACCTAGTGTGTAACTCGAGGCCAGCACAGAGGCAGGAAGGGGGCCTGACTTAGAGGGGGCTGTGCAGAGCACAGTGAGGTTGGGGAGGTAGGCATGGGCATGTATGGAAAGGGGGAATACTTGCTCCCTTCAACCTAACCCTCATCTCCAAGCCTGAAAATTCACAATTCTTGGCACATTTTGAGGTAGAGCAAGTTAGAGTTTGCTGAAAAGTTGTCTGTCCCCTTTTTAGCTAACAGGAATCTGCCTCTTTTGCTGAACCTCCTTTTCCTGGTGCACCTGCGGAGCAGGGATGTGAGGGAGCTGGACAGTACAGACTTCAGGCTGCTTCACCAGGGTGAGTCTGCCCCTCTGTCTTCTCTCAGGGGGCTTTGCTCTGCATTCATTAGTTGTTCCATGTGATGATTAGAGGCTGCCTATTCATCCTTTTGGAGAGTGTGTATCCCATACTACATTTATGGTTGCTTTAAGGCACTTTCATAGGCAGAGTGGTGCAGACAGCCCTTGTTACCAGTTCAAGCAGTGAAACACAAATTTTCCACCTCCTGCCTTTACATTTGTTGTTGTTGTCTGAAATCTCACAAGGAGGTCCAAGTTTTTGCATGGCTGTGACACCACTTGGAAGCTTGTGACAACGAGCCCAAAGGCACGTTGAGACGGCTTTTGAGGATTATTTATACAGACTTTCAGCTCTTCAAACAATCTGCACCAAGAGTTGCTGAGCCCTATAGATCTGGCTTTCCCTCCCAAACTCTCTTGCTAAACACTGTTCCTAAATGTTTGGTGTTTACAACCAGCGTGGTGAGTTTATTACTGATACAAGGAGAATTTGTGAGACTGGAGGAACAGTTATCCATGCGGTTCCCCAGCCTGGCCATTTATGACTTGAGATAAGCACGTGGGTGTCTGACTGATGCAGTATTAAAGTAATAGAGTCAGGCTCTGCCTCTGGAAACAGGTAGCTTATCTCGTAGTCCATATCTCTTGGAGTTATTACTGCAAAATGTGATCTATTCCCTTTAATAAACCCTTTCCTGCTTTGTGTCCTGCTGTTACCATTCTCTAGAGCACTGTGCCTGGTGTAAAGGGGACTGTGAGGCAGACCCTCTTGCTTTGTCTGGGCCATGCTCTGCTTAGTGTCACTTCAGGTTGTGCTGCTCCTGTCTGAGTTCTGCCTCCGCAGACTGACCTCTTTCTTGCACTGAGGTGCTCTGCTGTGCTGCTGTGTTTGCTACAAATTCTTGCACTTCCAGTGAGCAACCTCTGCGGCAAATGTACGCCGAGGGACACCGACCTCCTGCAGCCATCCTTGAATTTCTTGTACTGGAGCCTTCATCAAACAACATCTAGCAGTCAACAGCGAGGTGAGGCAGGACTGTGTTGATCGCTGAGCTATTTTCAGTATGGCTCTTACCAAGCTGTAGCTTGGCTATCACAGATTGTGTTCTAACCTTCTCAGCAGGTAAGATCGATTTTCTGTCTTCAGATGCAACGTTACAGTTAACAAAGAACATTTTGTATTTGGAATGAAGTTTTTAGGTTGTACTTGCTTTGTTTTGTTTTGCTGCTTTCTGATGATTCAGGATTTGGCTGCTGAGAGACAGAACCACTGTATTTTTTTTGTTCATAAAACACAGCAGTTGGGCTTTGGTGCCCTGTTGAAATGCCCTTCAATTGGCATGCTTCAAAAAATTAGACAAGAGAGGCAGCTCTAAGCAACCTCACAGCTGTGTTAGCTGAGCACCGGTCATTTTATTAGCTGGCCTGGCTGTCACTTGGGCTGTGTCCCATGAATACCAACGGAGCTGGACAGCCTCCTCCTGATGAGCTGGGGCCTTTGGGGCTGCCTCGCCGCAGCAGGGACGTGCTCAGCACTTTGCTTCTGCCTGTCAAGCTGCTTTATCCTGTGCCACCCCCGTGCCTCCCTGATGCTGTTCCTCCTGCGCAGCTGTGGCCGTGCTGCTGTCCAACGTGTCCTTGCTCGAGCTGCTGCAGAAGGTTTTGCAGCGCACCTGGTTGCGCTCCTGCCCCTCTGCGACCGCTTGCCTGTCGGCTGAAGACGCCGTGCTCTGCTCCGGGTGGCTCTTGGTGGCTTCCCTCTTAGTTTACCAGCATCGGTACAATGCTGAGGTGAGAATCTCTCTTGCAGATGGATCCAGGGAATGGGTAAACCTTAAACAAAACAAAAACCAAACCCGCCAATCTCCCCCAACCAAAAAAAATAAAGAAAGAAAAGAAGGCAAGGCTTTTATTGGGCTGGAATGAGGTCCCCTCGGGAGCCTTTTCATTATTGCAGTTGCTCCTTGATGCATGTCTGCAGCCAGGCTGGAGGCTAGCATGCTTCTGAAGGCTGCAGCGTGAATCACTGGAGAGCTGTGGAGGGGAGAAAAGTCCTGGGAAGGAAAAACGTAGGCAGCCCTCTTGATCCAAAACACTTTCTTCTTCCTGACAGGACAAAATACTTTTCGAGGTGTTTTTGAAGGGAAGGCTGGTGGTGGGAGGAGCAACACCCATGTTTTAAAATGTTTTGTTGGTTCCGAAATAATCATCAGTGGAACAGTCACAATCCAAATCTGTTATTGGCAAATCAGCCCCCAATATTAGCAGAGCTGGTGTGAACGTGGGCAGCTGTTGTTGTACTCAGTGCTCTGCAGTCCAACAGGAGAGCTGAACTGGAGCAGTGGGCTGTTTTGGAGTTACAAGTGAGGGAATGGAGCACTTTCCAAAGCCAACACGAGGGGATGACATTCCCTTCCAAGCATCTACCCTTGCTTTTCCCTCCTCTCCCGAAATGAAGTTAAACAGCGTGGCTTGAATCTGAGCTCCGTTCCTGCAGCTGCATCTGGTTGAGGCTGTTCCTAATGAGTCAGTGAGTCTGGTCATGAATGATAAAATCCACAGGCATCTGCACTCATAGGCAAGGGTTGGTTTTCCAATGTCGTGGGAGGGTTTTTTCCAAAGGGACAGACCAGACCAAGCCTGTACCTGTTGCTTCATGGGTGTGCATGGTTACTTCTTACGGCGTTGGACTTGTCTGCACTGACAGCTGTGTCAATGTGCAGGGAGACCTGCCTGTCCCTCTCGAGCAGTGTTACACACTTTGCAGTTGACAGGTCAGGGCTGTGTCTGGGTGGTCAATCCCCAAAAGAGCTAATATTGAGTTTCATCTTCTGGGAGAGACTTTCTCAGCTTGTATTGATCCTTGAAGTGCAATCATTTAATCACTTACAAGCCTGTTTTTTAGCCAGTGCTTTATTGGCTTGATGTACTGTGACACGAAATCCAGAATCTGTCTAGCACCAGAGGTATGGAAAGAAACTGCAGATGCAGGTGGCAAATGTGAGAAGTTCCAGGATGCTTCAGGGCTTTTAATTTTCAGCACTTCTAAACTTCAACATTTCTGATCTTCTCATGAGGGAGAAGCAGAAGTGATGTAGAGTCACTTCTCTTTCTGCTGCATATTGCTCATGCTGCACAAGCATCCTGGAGGCCCTTGCTGAGAGCCCCTGGCCACTGTGGCTGTGGGCTGCCACCAGGCTTTCTCCTGGAGCTTGCACTTATTTAGAGGTGAACAGTGGCTCTGAGAAGCGTGAGCTGCCCGTGTTCATCTCAGGCTGGTGGTGTTAATGAGGACTTGTCTGCCCAGAGCAAGCTGGGGCTTTAACTGTGCTATTGCTGGCGACGTTAGGAGGAGCCAGGAGCTGCTTGGGGCTGTGGATAAGCTTGGGACACGGGTTGGATGCGTATTAAGGACTTTGTCTTGACAGTGCCTAGATAAACAACCACTGCTACTCGTGTTGCTTTCATGTGCTCCCAGCTCTGCTGGCGAGCATTTCTCTTTGGAAGGCAATTTGAAGGAATAAGCACAGTGATCCTTGTGCCTGTCCTCCCATGCCAGCTCTGTGCCCTGCTGCAGAGCAAGTTCAGCCCCTCCTGGCGCTCTCTGAAACTTGATGCTGTTCCCTGCTGCATGGCAGCTCCGGGAAGGAAGCACTGCAGACTCTCCTCCTGAATCCTCCCCCTTTTCCCTAGTCCGAGTGCCAGCCTCCCTCGCTCACACCTCGTGCTCGCCCGTGGAGCAGCTCCCGGCCCTGGGCTCTCAGCTGGAGCTGCCGGGACCAGCTGTCTGTTGTCACTGTGGCTCTTTGGCTGCACAGCTCAGCGGCCTTGCTGACAGGCCTGAAGTGGTCGAGGTCGCGCGGTCTTCGGTGCTGGCTGTGCTGGTGCTCCCGCTGCTCGGCAGCCCGGCAGCCGCGTGCCAAGGGGCAGGCACGGGCGAGGGGTGGGCAAGGCGGCCTGCTGAGCTGTCACTGGGCTGGAAGCTCTGCAGGGCTGGCAGGTGGTAATGAGTGAAGCCAGAGGAGGCCTCAGTTATGTGACTTTCCTTTCTGGATCAGAGTCCTGAAGCCTCATTGCTTTGCCTTTTGTTTTTTTCTTTCTCCCCTAGAATATCATCATGGGATAGTGTCTAAGGATTGGAAGTACCAGGCCAGATCAGCACCATTTTTTTTCTTGTATTTCCTCTAGGTTCACCAGACGCTCTCCCTAGACCTGACAGATATCCTGAATGCAGTCATCTTTAGGAAGAAGAAGCCCATCCTACTGCTAGGTATTTGGTGTCTGTCGTAGGATGTGACTTGAAGCAGGTGCTAGTACCAGGTTAAAGGAGACAGAAGCCTCTTAAGGGCAAAGTGAATGTGAGACAGGGCTGTGTAGGTGATGGTGGAATCTTGAAGCTTTAGTATGGATGGCATACGGAGTACATATTTGATGGTAAAGAAAAGCAAAAGAGATTAAAAAGGAAAAAAAGGGATGGATAAATGGATAAATTCATAATTCATCTTGGAGGTGGACAGTGACATCCAGAGCTGAGCATGAAATAGGTCTCAGCATCCCAGAATGGGAGGTGAGCAGGAGAACTTCTTACCATTCCTAAAGCATCTGTTAGCAACTGTGGTGCCTCCCCGGTGGGCCCTTAAGCTTGAATTTTGTCTCCTCACGTCTCCCATGGCCTGGCATTGGCACCAACCCAAAGGGCAGGTGAGAGGAAAGCACTGCTATCTACTGATGAGTGGTTCTGTGTCTAGTAAGCATCCTGCAGGTCCTGAGAGCTGTCCTGCGGCAGAACTTCTCCTCTCTGCTGCTGACTGTCACCCAGCCCACAGCGCAGGCTGGGAGGGAAGCCCAGCTGGCGTCTCGGGAGGATTCTGCTCTGCGCCCCCTTGCTCCGTGGCAGGTCTTCTCCCTGGTGGTCAGTCTGCAGAACCTCCTGGTGCATGTCTACTTGCAGGTATATAAAATACTGCTTGGGAAACATGCTAGTGCTGCCATGGTTCAAACACTTACATTAACCTGAGGAGAGGCCACCCTGAAAGAGCACCCAAGGGTCTGCCTTTTTTATTTTTTTTCCCCATTTTTTCCACCCCTTACAGACCTGTGGTGATGAGGAGGGGGAGTACTCCTGCTGCGGTGTATGCAGCATGGTGCAGTAAGAAGGTAAACCAATGTATGTGGTTCTCCCTGCTGCTGAACTAGGCAGTTTAAATTCTCTGTGTTAACCACAGTCTCTTTTATCCCACCTCCCATACTCTTCAGGGCCCCTGCACCCTAGGGACAAAGCTGGAAAAAAAATGAAAGTGTCAAGCCCCTTCCCCACAGCCCCAGCAAGCTGCTTTGGGGAATGGTTCATCAGTTCCCATTTAGCTGTTTTGAGTGGCAGTAGCTTCTCAGATTTTTTTGAGGACTGTTGCTTATTTTTATAGTCAGAATCTAAGTCCTGCCCTTGTCTGACTCCTTGACATGATGGATCATTCACAGCACATTGCATCCCCTGACGGAGATGAAGGGTGTTTCTGTCCTGTGCTGCGTGCTCTTCAGAGTCTGCCATTTTCTGGATTTTATTCTTGCAGTAGCTGTTGCCTGTGTTTTTGTTTTGTTTTGTTTTTATTCCGGGCATTCCAGAAAGACTTGCTGCTCTCTCAGGCTGTGGTTGCCTGCCTGGAAACCTTACTGGAGTACCTGTATGTGAAGAACCAGGATGTTGGTAAAGCCTTTCCTAGCCCTCCTTTTTCTTGGGTCTCTCTCCTATAGTAATTTTGAGCTCTTTGATCTCCATCCTGTAGAGCCCTGGAGCAGATGCTTAATGAATTATCCCCAATGTGAAAAATGAGTTGTATGCCTGCAGTTAATCATGTGCCCTGGGGACTCCCTTGAAGGAGTGAGCCCTCACTTTGGCTCTAGATACCAATAGGCTTCCCAGAACAAAGGGAAAGACTCTCCCACCTCTACCCCGATCTGTTAAGAGTGGAAGATTTAAGAAATGAGAGGCAGGGAGGAAAACATCGCTTCTTATTTCCGCATGCATTGTAGCAAGTCTTTAGGCCCTAAAGGTAGAGAAGGGAGCACTTGTTCAGGCAGCCTGAGGGAAGGGAAGCTGGCAATTCTAGGTTTCCAGCCACAAATGCAGACGTTGGTTTCAAGAGTCTGTGTCAGACTTGACATATTCCACGTTAGCGGTATAACATCATAGGACAGTGTCATACAGGCAGGCTGAAAGAGCAGAGCCTCTCATTCATTGTCAGCCGCCCGTCACCAAGTTCAGGTGTTGGCTCTGATCTCAGCGTGCAAAGAGAATTCTCTGTACTCTGACCCATTCAAATCAGTCCCCTAAACGTTAGGAGAGAAGGCGATGGAGTGAATGAACACCAGACAAAAGGGATATTGTTGGGAGAGAGGAAGTTGCTGAATGAAAATGAAATACTGCAGGTGAATGACAGCCCGTAGCTGTAGGGAGCCTGTTAAAAGGCCTTGCTAAAGGAAAGAAAGAAAAAGAGAGAAAAGCAGCAGCCTATGGGGAGGTTCCACTGATTTAGTATGAAGCTGAAAAAAATGCCGTTTTGGCAAGAGCTGAGCCCTTCTCTTTGACTGCCTAAATTCTTGCTGTGATGGAGAAGGTAACAACAGCAGTAAACGAGAGTCCTTTTATTGTGAGTGACATGAGGATCACAGCTTTATTTGCCCGAAAGAAACAACAGAATTGCAAAGAGTGGGGCCTGGCCTCTGCCAGTAGAAGCGTCCTCATTTGAGGCTCTTCAAAAACCTTTATTGGCCTAGAAGTTTTTTCCAGATATGCAGAGCAGGCTCAGCACACAGTGCTGGTACCTTCTCATTTCCACCAGGTTAAAAATACCTCACAAACACTTTACATGATTTGTTAGTGCTATTTTTCCTTAGTAGAGATTGTCCTAAAGGCAACAGGGTGGTTATGTGTTTGCCAGTGGAATAGTGACCTTTCCAAAACATAGGCTTCAAATCCAGCGATGGGTTCCTGGGGTAGAACAAGTTCTCTCATACCGGTTCATCTGCTGTAAGAGTCCATCACAAGTTCTTAACCTGCAGTAAATACAAGGTGATACAATTTAAATTAGCATGGAGTGAAAGATTTCATGCTGTCACACCCAGGGACCTTGAGCTCCACCTCTCTCTATTATCCATCTTTCTTACAACCTTTTCTCTGCTGATTGATTGTGTTGCTGTGATCAGCCTGGCTGGTGCCCATGGTGAGCTCTCTGATGCAGATCCACTCTTAGATACAGGGCTTTCTTCCTTCCCCGAAGAATAGTCTGCAAAATTGAAAGCCCCTCTCAGGAAACACAGCCTCATATTGAAAGCAGAGTGATTTGGGTTCGTTTCGTTTCTTTAACCTGGGCTAAAGATAAACCTTTACTCTTTTATGACGCACATTCCAGAAGGTTACTCTTCCCATAAAAGCATAATATGGACAGAATATATTTTCTGCTTTAAAAAGCTATGAAGGTTTTGTCCTCATGGTTGAACTCTTGCTCAGATTGTGATAGATTTAAAGGCTAACAAGAGCACAGCAAAATACGTTGTTGGTGTTTTACAGCTTGGGGTCTAGGATAGAAAAATGGGGGTCAGTATGGAAGACTCTCTTTATCTGGGGCCAGACTATCTCCTGGCCAATGTTAAAGCTCTTTTTGATTGGTTTCTCCTTCTCTCCCAGCCCTCCATGTTGCCTCGCAGCCCTGGCACCGGTTCCTGCTCTTCACTCTACTCAGTGGGGGACGGAAGTCCTTTCTGCAGCCAGAAATTCTCAGGCTCATGGCTTTGGTGAGCGGGGCAGGGACAGGCTGTTCCCCATTTCAGCATGCTGCTCTAGTGCATGTGGGCTCTAAGGGAGCACAGCCTGTTCTTCTGGGGGCTGCAGCATTTTTTCCCATCATCTGGCACCCCTGGGGAGGAGAGGGGAAGGCTGCTGAGAACAGGCGACCACTGTTGCCAAGCTGGGAATGTGCTGAGGTTCTCTGAAGAACAGAGCTCTTCTTGGCACCACAGCTTCTCCCCAGTTCTTTGACCTTATGGACCTGACATTTCAGGTCAGGAAATTACCACAATCTACCGCCTAGCTGTGTGTGGGGCGGCCTGGCAGCAAGAGAGGGACTGTGGTCCTGCCCAGCAGCTGTAACCAAGATAAAGCTCTCATGACAGTGAATAAAAGGAAGGGGTTATTTATATGTACCTTCTCCTTCCAAACACATGACGGTCTGTGAGCCTCTGTTACCACTATTTTGCTTTAAAGTTTAGTTTAGTTTAGTTCCTGAGCTAAAGTAAAGTAAGTCTAGGTATAAGTCAGAACAATCTCAGTATGGGCATTTGCAGTAGTTCTGTTTCAGGTGGTGCCTGTGGTTTGGGCGCTGCAGCATCCCTTCACAAAGAGGAGGTCATTCCAGGAGATAGGTCACTTTGGGAGTCTGTGAGCTATTCACTATTTATTGCCTGTCTTTTGCCTTTTGTTCAAGTTTGTGAGATACCAGAACAGCAGTATTATTTCTCAGAGAGAAATAAGCCAGATTCTGCAGGAGGCAGCAGAAGCCAAGTTATCAGAGCTGCCTGAGGCCACATGTCGTGCCCTCCGTCTCTTTCTTCGTCAGGTAAGAATGCAGGGGCTGCCTCGGAAAATAAGAACGCAGTTTCCTAGAGGATTGAATCTGCCTTTGCTGGGGAGCCATAAACTTCCTTTAAGGAGGTGGTGGGGAATCCTGCAGCTGCTGTCTTGGCCCGCTGTCATGAGAGACGTGTGGTGGAATGGGAAAGTGAGCAGCTGCCTAGGTTGTGACATGAGTGTTGTCGTGGACCCCTTGATTTTCCCCGGAGTAGTTTGAAGGTTTCCTTGCAGTCTGTAGAAATGAGGGAGGGAGGTGTGAAGGAACGAACCCAATAGTTTGCTGATGGTTTGGAAATGATTCCTTCTTCTAATGGCTCAGATTCAGAGCACTTGTCAACAGATGGAGCCAGTGCAGGCAGGGTCAGTTCAGACCTTGTTGGAGAGCCTGGGACGGATGAGGACTCGTGCAGAATATCAGGACATTGTGTATCCTTTTGCTGGGCACATGCCTTTGATAGTTGATACCAGAGAGGTATGTATAGCAGGTAGAACTTAACCCCCATTTTCTGCTTCTCCAGTTCTTCTCTCTTTTCATTTTCTCTGCTTCTCCCCACTTTGCAGCTCAAATTGAACAAAAACGTGAGCCTAACACTCTTAATGCTTACTGTAGCAGCTAATTTGGGGATGAAAGGTTTACTGATAGTTCTCTGTGCAGGGCTTGGATTCATCTATGTGACAGGAATGGTTTAATGAAAGGAGCACAGGCCTGGGAGCCAGTAATAATTCCAATATTGATTTCCCTGGAGGATGAACAATCACTTAACCTCAGTGTGTGCACTAACTAGCATGGGTATGTCTGTGTGGTCGGTGACGTGACCACTTTGGAAGCACAGGGAAGCAGTAAGCATTTGCGTGGGGCCACCAGGTTTTACTCTGGTGGAGTCCCTGCTGAGAACTGTGTCCTTCCCCTCTCGGTGGCCAGGAGGGAGGTGCCTGCAGAAGTTGCTTTTGGAGAAGGAGGGGACCTGCTCTGTGAAGCGAGTGAACCAATTTGCCTATTTCTGAAGCGCTCTGCCCTTGCCTTCCTGTTTGCTGGGTGCCTCGCTGCCTCGGAGCCCTGCTAGGCACGCACCGGCCCCTCCGGGCTCTCCTGAGCGGTGGGTACTTCCCTGCCTACCATGGGCAGTGGCACCTCAGAAGCCATGCGCTGGGCTGCTGTGGGGGGCCAGAAACACTTGTCCTCAGGCTTACCTGCCGCGGGATACCACCGCTCCATGGAGGGAAGCTCAGCGGTGTCCCAGAGCGGATGTTCTCCAGGCTGAAATGTTCATTCCAGCCCCATGGAGTTCTTCTCCACTGCCTGTATGGGGGTGAACAGCAAGTGCTCCTTGCTTATATGGCTCCTTACTTTCCTAGTTTTTCCAGGTAGGAAGCCTCCTTCAAATCTGTCTTGTTAGAAGGGGCTTTAGATGCACTCCAGGTGCATCCAGTTGGCCAGTGGTGGCTGGCTGAATAGGAGGAAGTGTGTCACAAGCACAGAAAACAAAGTGCTGTGATCAAAAGCATAGTTTAAGATCAGCTTTGTCCAGAAAAACAAACCAAACCAACTAAAAACCCCACCCAGCTTCAGGCACACCAGTGTTACTCGCATGCTCTGGTGGGGTTTGCATGGTCTTGGTGGAGGAAATTTTAGTGATGAGTATCTCGTGTCAGCAACGTGTCAAAATGGGAATTCCAGTTGCCCGCAGCAATTTGAGCCGTGCCCTTCCCGTTGGTTTCCACTCATGGTGCCACCAACAGATGCCTGGGAAGCGTGGCAGTGTCCCTGTCACACATTGGGGACTGACGGGAGGAGATGCAGCAGAGGAACAAGAGAATGAACAGGAGACCCCATCCTGCCTATTATTCCCTATGAGCTGAAGAGAGAAGATGGACAAAGGAAGTCACCTGTAACTCATTTGGAAAAAAAGTGGTTTGAGAATGCCATGTGAAGGCTGGTTATTGGTGTGACTGCTCTGGAGCATCTCCGGTGGGAAGCGGCCTCTCCTGGGGGGCCGCGGGGCTGCTGGGGGGCTCCAGCCGGGAGGCAGCTGCCCGGCTCGTCCGGGCTCCTCTAGGATACAGTTCCCGGCCCTTTTAGCGCCGCTTTTCCCTCCCAGGTGTCTAACCGTGACTGGGGCTTCTCCCTGGGGAGCCTCCCGGGCGCTTCCCTCGCGCCTGGCGCCCCTCGTGAGCCCCGTGCCCAGTTGGGGGGCAGGGGCGGCCGGCGGACCCGAGCCCTGGCGGGCACGGCGGGGCCGCGGCCGGGGGCCCTCGGCTCGGCTCGGCTCGGCTCGGCTCGGCTCTCCTCCCCTGCCAGGGGCTGCGGAGCGACCCGGGCCGCCTCGGC
>JAVCKT010028356.1:14463-33448 GCA_032273925.1 Rhynchotus rufescens
CGTGCTAGAGCAGCGGGGTTGGACTAGATGATCTCTAGAGGCCCCTTCCAACCTCAGTCATTCTGTGATTCTGTGGACGTGAATTAATGAGTTGGAGGGAGAAAATCTTCACATCTCCTGACTTCCAATAGCCAGTAAGTATCATAATTACATCATACCATTACTGGAACAATCTTCAAGAAAAAAAAAATGACAATCAAGTAACAAATGCGACTTACAGTAGCCAAATAAACTAATACATCTGGCAGTGAAAGAAGAAAGAGGAAATGTGAACAGAAATGTTTCTTCAATTTCCTGGCAAGAGGAAAGCATTTCACATGGAAAAAATTCTTGTTGCTTCCTTCCTAGAAAGAAGAATGGGAAAAGTTCATGAAATAAATCTTTTTAAAGGGAATAAATACATGCATTTTCTTTGAAAACATTAATATATTTATTGCTCTGTAGCAGAAGATAAGGTAGGAGTCGCCTGAAACCTCATACAAATTCTTTGATTTACACATGGAAAGATTCAGTTTATCTGAAGAAAAAAACAAGATACCTTATGTTAGTAAGTTTGATCTGACTTCACATATGTAATGCTTTATAATGATTGGATCTAAAACCACTGGTTCCATTATAGGAATATTTCTTAGACTGTGTTTGCAGTTCTCATAGGCTGCAAAATATAGATCATGTATATCAAAAACAGTTCATTTCTTTCCTGAATGAGAGGCTGCTGCAGCAACTGGCTGAATTGAGAAAGCTGCTTCATACCTGAAATCACTGGTTGATGGCAAGGATGAGTATTGGCACTGCAATGAAGACCTCCATCCCTGAAGAACTGAATGGCTGAAGACTCAGATGATTACATAGATGAACTAGGATTTTCAAAAGAGGTTAATGAACAAGCCTACTGTCTTATAAAACACAGGCAGGACACGGTTTCTGAATGAAGCCTATAACTTCACTTCATATTTCCCATGTGCTTGTGGAGTGATAAAAAAAAATCTACCATGTTCCAAATGTCAATGTTTCTATGTTAATCCATTGGCTTCAGCTAGGATATGCATTATCATTTAAAATACAGTGGGCAATGTAACATCTTAATGTTCTTTGTAACAAAATGTTTTTGTATGGGTGATGGAAATGGGATTCCTTCATATCTCATTACTTGCATAGTTCTTAAGCTACACTGATACTTAACATTTTGTATGACTAAGCTTATAAACTCATGGAAAATGGAAGTGAAATCTGTATATTATTATTATTTATTCATTAGTCTTGTATTGATTTAATACACAGAGACATTGTGTGCTTCAACTACATGGTAAGACAAACGCCTGTCAGAAGATTTCAGCATCTAAATAAACAGCAAATAGAAAGGCATAAATATTGCATCGCTGCTTTCTACAGCATATTATGCATAATGGCTTGTATATTTTATTCCCGATGTAAAGCATAATAGGTTGGTACATGACACCAGGGTGCTAAAATGAAAATACAACTTAATTATATATAAGGTTTCAAACAATTCATTAAAGTAGAATTGCAAAGACTGACTCAGTAGTCACAGTAGCTCTGCAGTACTGTTACACTGTAAACAAAGCCTAGGAGTTTATTCTAGCTTCTCTATGATATTCTGTGCATTTCTGAAGATTCTCTCACCATTTGTTTTATAACCTCTTATCATGTATTTATCATATTTTAAAGTGCAGAATCTGCAGGGAATACCTCTTCCTGTCTTTCATGAAAAATTAAACCCAGGTATTCTTTTTCTTCTGCAATAATTCAAAGTCTTACTAAACAAGGGCTTTAGTGGGATATCATGTATAAAATATGTGACAAAGCTTTTTTTTTTCTACTAGAACAGAAGTTGAGTCTTAACATAGCTTTAAATTACCTGGTTTTCTTTTTCTTCAGTTGCTGTTTTTTGGCTGCAAGGAGGCTACTGCAACAAAGGTGTGAGCTGCGAGGTGTTGGTAGCCATGCAAGGAGTGGCTGCCAGTGAAAGATGAAGAAATCTGAGAAGCCTATGCCCTGCAGTCTATTATTTTAAGCAAGTTTAAAAGCATGCTAATGTGCTAAGTGTAGCTTCTTAATGAACTTCACCTCATTTGTTGTTATGGGAGACAGATGTTTGGGCATGAAACTTGCCCTACCTAGGTCAGGAGTTATACATAAATAGGAGAGTTGAAACTTTCAACTTTGATAAATAGGAATTTTAAAAGGGATTGTTGTGTTGGAAAATAAGTCTATCTTAAGTTAAATTACGTAGCAGAGCTCCTCGTAATGCTGAAAAAAATCAGCTTCCTTTAAGATGACTGGCAACAGAACTCTTCTGCAATGAGATTTCTAAACCAAATATTTAGCACTTACTACAGAAATACCATTTCTTTAATTGATAGGTTAAAATGTCTTTAGATAAACTTCCCAAACAATTTTGTAAAAGTACCAGCAATTCAACTCTGTAACAATTATTTTAGAAACTCTGCAGAATACTGGGTTTCCTTTCCGTGCAAAGAAAATTCAATGACACAAAATTCCATACAGAGGATGCAGTAATATAATCTTACAGAACAGTGTACAGAAACCTTATAGCAAAATCATAATTCCCCATTAAATCTCTCAAACCCTCTTTTTCCACAACTGCTGCTTTTCTACAATATGGGCTTCACGCACAATGAAAAGCCTGCAGAATAGGAAGACTATTAGCTTAGGCTGGAGGAATAAAACCATTTTGAGATCAGCTGGTAGCACCTGCCACCAGTGGGGAATTAGGAAGCAAATCTCCCCAAGGACAGACAATTTCCTAATTGTCCACTTTAAAGCTCCTTCCTCTTTATAGTTGGTATTTATGCTGTGGTGACTCCTACATATCTCTCTATTGCTACCTGCTGAGCAGACATGCAGGAAATAACTGAGGACAAAATAAAAAATAGCCAAAATAACAGGGTACTGGATGACAAGGAAAAAAGTTCCAACCCATGCAGCAATTTCCATTCTAATTACTTTTGCTATAAAATATAAAAAGAGTCAGTCAAATGACTATTAGTAAACACTGTATTCCTCTATATCTTCTCATTTACTGCTGTAATACTGCCTGGCTCGCATCAGTTTCTTAAGAGCTTCTAGATTTTCTCAGTTCCTCAGAGAATGCCAATTATTTTGGAATAAAATATTATTTTCACATTTTAAGTCAAAATTTCCATTAACTTGAAAAGAAAGAGGGGAAATCTCCATTCTCTGATAGATAAAGGATATTTCATGCTTAAATCTCATATCAGAATTTCTCTTCCCCTACTATAACTTCTTTACAAAGATCTATCAGAAGGAAATTTTGAGTTACTGTATATGGAAACATAAATTCTTTTTCACTGTTACTGAAATCTTGTTCTTATCCAGGAGCCAATGATGGAACAAACATAAGAAACTAGGTCAGCTAATTATATAATCACATGAATAACTATAAAAAGTAGCAAACGAGAAGCATAAGGGTAACGGGTTATGTACACATTGGTGCATTAGGCCTTAAAAGGTATTTTCCACTCTGCCATATTTCCAGTAGGCATACAGATACTCTATTATTAAATTTGAATATTAAACTGAAAATAGTATTTAAAATGAGAGAGAAATAGATTATTTTTTTCTAAAGAGCCTACAACTGTGGAGTGTAAAAATTACAAATACTAAGATTAACCCCCAAAATTTCCTGAAAGAATGTTAAAAATTGGCAAGATTGTTAATGGATGATAAAAGATACAATTTCTCTCTCTTTCTTTTTTCGTAGCATTTACCCTTCATGTTTAAATACCACTTTGTGTACAAAAGAACTAATAAAGAGAGAGACCAGTTTACTTTTTTCATGAAGCATCCATGTAGTGCTGAGGATTTGATGTTGTTGTGATGGCTGTGCTATTTTTGTCACCTGATCTTGTTCTTTTTCCATAGGCCTTTTGCTTTTAGGAGCTGGATTATAAAGGGAGATGCATAAGGAAGGGTCAAAGAGGAAAATACTATAATACCCTGAAAGAGTGGTGAGTATATGCAACAGAAACAGCATTTTCCAGATGGATCATACATCATTTCCCAACTCATTCACAGTGATGTACTAGTTCTTTTTCGATGTTCTGTGTTTTAGGCTGATTCGCAATTGATTTATCACTCCTGCACTGGTCTGTTTGAATAGTTATGTTTCCTTTAAATAATTTGTTTAAAATGTATTTAAGCCATTATTTGATTTTGTCTGTATTAAGAAAAAGGCTTTGGAGTGTGTCAGTATTTTGCTGAATCAATATTTCAGTGAATGCCTTTTTCTTTTTCTTTTTCTTTTCTGAATTGAGGTTATCTCACACTTACAAATTGAATCAAGTCTGATTTCAAATTACCTCAAGACACAGCAAAACATATTGCTCATATATTTTCATACAGCAATCATACTAACTTTCACTTTTAAATAATCACTCCTATACTTTGAGCCAGAGCCTGCTAATCTTCTTATGGTTGTGCAGTAAGGAGAGGAAGAAAACCTCCCTCACAATCCTCAAAGTCTGCATAAAGACAGGGAATGCATGAGCTGAAAATATCTCTCTCCCATCTGTGTTTATGTCAACATGATAGCAAATGCTGAATTTAAAGTCTTTTATAACAGTCCTGGGAATACTAATACTGCTTATTATTGGACATCCAGCAGGGCATAGAAGTTGTAAGTCAAAGGCTTTTAGTTCAACACACTGTGTCTTACTGAGATAATTGTGAAGTCCTGGAGCATGGTACTCACCTTCTGTAGAGATCATAATGCAAGAATCCCTTTGATTAGCTCATTTCTTCAGTTTTTACTGTCAGAGATTTGAGTCTTATTTCTGGCGTAGGTTCTATGCTTTCCCACCATGTTTGGGGTTATCCATCAGATCAGACATATCCCTGCTGGATTTTTTTTGTGTCTCTTCCAACATTGCCATTGTCTTTCTGACTTCCTCCCCCTCATTAGTTCAATACAGTCTTTTTCCATCTTCAGAATGGACAGGTAACGGGTGTGACTTGAAGCACTGAAGCTGAGCCAGAAAGGATCATCAGCAGATCTGCTCTTACCTTTCAGCTTCCTTCTCTTGTGACAGCTCTTATATGGGCTTTGTGTGGGTTTTCTTTTTGTTCAGTCTTCTGTCTGAATTGCTCTTAATGCAGTATTCAGACATCCTCAAAGTGCAGGTTAGGTGCCTTTCAGAAGCTCCTGAGCAGCTCACTTGATCAGGCACTCTCTGAGATCTCTTTCCTTCACTTTTAGGAGTTATTTTAGGTTTTTAAAAGGCATTAACTCCTCCTGAGAATTTGCTCATTGATATAAAATTTTCAGTGTCCCAGCCCAGATGGCAGACTTATCATCAAAAAGCTTTCAAACAGTTCCTTTCTTCAGATCTCTTAATTTCAATTATGTAATTCCCCCTAACTGCATATAGCTGTAATACATAAGAATATTACAGTAGAATATGACTTTTCATTCATTTCTTTCTGCTTGCTGCTTACATCCAGAGCATTCAAAATTCTTTTAATGTACTTATTCTGTATGCAAAACCGCATGTGGTGAACAAATTGCACTCATTGTATCACAAGTTTCAGGAAGGACTATGCAAAATCGTTTTTTTCCCCTGATATCTAAAAGGATTTGATTTCCACTCTGAATATTTAACCTTCCTAAGTCATGTCTACATGTTTTACATAATGATTATAATTCTGTAATGTTATTTTTTGTGTAGACATTATACATGCCACATGTACTAATAAAAGCCACTAGTTACAGCTGAATATTTGACCCACTTAATTTTTCTGCTCACGTTGGAATAATGTCTGTGCTGTTTTACCGCATTTTTTGTTTGTTATGGTTTAGTGTTTTTGACATGAAACTTGTATTGTTGTTATATTTCCTTGAAGATTTTTTTCCTGAAAATTTCTTTTCCGTTGGCTATATGTTTGTTCCTTAAGGTTGGATACAGGCAAATAAAATATGAATTCAGTAAGTTGAAATCAGAAGAGTTTGGAGGGCCAAATTATTTTCCCCATACCTACCAAAAATCTACTGCCTTTCAGGAATTGAATAGCAGGTAGCTACAAAAACTCCATTGCCAAATGAGGCCTCTACTGCTTGCTGACATGGGCAATCCATGAAATGCCATGGATCTCCTCTGCTGCATAGCTCTAGGGATGCTCATGTTTCAGCCAACACTGTGAAATGAGAACAGGACAAATTTCCAAACCCTGGGTCCATCCCTCTGCACCATCAAGTGTGGCAGGTGTAACTTGGACTCAGCAGAGAGTGGGATAGCAATTAAGATCAAGGACTTCAGTACTCGAGCCCAACCTCTTCAGTCCTCCAGAAGGAATTCACCCTTGTGCGATGGAGCCAAGGAGCCATGTGGACTGTGTTGTCCTCCTTGGAGCTAGCAGGGCTGCAAGGTCCTTTCTCTTACACCTAAAGTCAATGGCGTAATGATATTTGTCTAACTCATCCAAAGATGGCAGAGACACTCCAAGGATATTTTTTTTTCTCAGTAAAAGTATTCTAGGCTCAATATTTTCAGTCACATACCAGAAATATACAAATTTCACCAGCAGTATTTGATGATTTGAGGGATATATGTAACATTTACTAGCAATAGCTCATTTTGGTATAAAATTTACATTGACCAAATTTTCACTGACTAGACCGAAAAATTTCTGATAGCATCTCTGTTTAGATATATAACTGTACTCAAATTAAGAAGGTCTTCTCAAGAAAATTATTAATGATGTTGCTTTTTTTCAACATCATATCTGAATTTACTTTCACATATCTAAAAGACGCTCAAATCTTTATAAGGTAAATTCTCCAAACCTTGGCTTTAGTTAAACATTTGAATGCAAATGTAGGAGCTCACTGCAGTTGGCAAATCAGGGAGGTGAAAAGTTCTGTTTCATTCTGATTAACTTCCTCCTCATTTAAAAGTGAGAAGAAACCTAATTCATTTAATTTGACGTTTGTGACATTGGTTCAGCAGAAATCTGGAGCTAGAAAACTAAATTATCTGCAAGAATAAGGAATACCTTAAGAGAAAGAAAAAAATAGTGTGGTCTTTTTGCACTGGGAAGGCCCTGTCTCCAAAGGAACATTGCTTCACAGTATTTTTTAAAACAAACAGTGGCAAGGGCAAACATAAATGTGTTGACCATCATTTTCTGGAATAGGTAGATTGACAGGCTGCAGTTCCTGCAGAGAGGTCAATAGAAGTACCAGCCATCTGCTTCACAGGTCCAAATATTTAGCTCAGTTTTTGCAAGCTAAAATTTTAACTGTTACTACCCCTAATTCATTTAGTTAGTAACAAATGATGAATTTTGAAAAGAGGAGCAATGTTAGGGAGAGAAGGAAGAAGGGAAAGTGTTAGCGTTGCTGTCACAAATCTACCTTCCATAATCCGGTGTTCACTGGTCATCAGCAAGCAGAGATGAGGACAGGAAAAAGGACAGCAGCAGGAGCATGCAAGTCTTGGTCTGCACGGCAGGTGAACAAACGAGATTCTGATGAGCACTACAGCAAAGCTAAGAAAGCTATACTATTAATTCTGATGTGTTTGTAGGTCTCTGTGATACCACCATGTCATACATCTGTCAGAGGATGCTTAACTCTAAAACATCTTGTGCAATTGTACAGTTCTATATTGTCCTCTATTTCTCTAGAGAAAATAAGCAAATAAATAAACAGACAAACAAGCTTTGTTTTTGTACATTATTCCTGAAAGCCAGAATAATCTAGTGTGACATTAAAATCTCCCTTGAGTTCTGCAATTGAAGAGAAGTAAATCCTTTGGTCTACAGTTCAAAAATTTAGTGCATCCTTTGTAGCTAAAGAACATACAGCATACAAAGCATGTCTTCCTTTGGAGTTACAGAAACAAATTGCAGCTTGCCAGTGTTGTTTTTCATTTAATCAGAAAACACAGGTGGACAGGTAGGGGTTTTTTGTCCTGTTGCTGTTTCTTGGTTTCATTTTGGCTTTAGGGAGACATTCTTACTAATTTAACCCTTGAGAATCATATTGCATTCTCTTCTATATGAAGTCACATTTTGCAACTTTAGAAGAAGTTCAGAGTCTACTAGAGCTTTGCTCCATGTACATGCAATGTACGCCCCTGTGTGTGTCTTCCACTTAGCTGCTGTTCTACATAGCACCCAAAGCATTAATATCCATTTGAGCCAATGCTAAAGTTAAGTTGTCAGCTCTGTCTTCTGTACAGTAGAACTGTGTGTGATAGCATGGAGGCTGATATTCCAAGCATTAAAGCTTTGTATTGGTTTTCACACATGGGATGTTTTCAATATGAAGCTCCTATAAGAACCATTTTATTTTCTTTCTTGATTTCAATAAAATAGCATAAAACATTTCATAGTTCAGAACACATTCAGCAGAAGCCTTCCAAAGCTTAGATTTTGTGGTGTAATTATATGCAAAGCATGTTACACTTAAAAACTGAACAATTCTGGGATAAATAACAATTTCTAAAGTTAAAATGGGAGTAAAATCCTTTCTCCACTGACCGTAAGTATTATGGGATTATATGCTACAGTGCTGATTATCTACCCAAGACACCACATGTATGCTTCATTAGATTGTAGGTAGCGCATCCAAAGACTGTGAGGGCACTGCCTCTGCTCAATGACAAGCAAATGTAGGCCAAGAAGAAGAAAGTATTAACCAGTTTCATCCCTCTTTCACACTGGATTGCTTTGGAGGCCCTATAGCACTTTTGCACCTCTTATTGGGAGTGTCCATCACCCATGGATCTAGTTGAAGGCCTAAAGCCAGAGAAAATTCAATAGAGGTATATGCTGTGCCCCTGCTGTAGGTCTTCTAAACCAGTTTCATCCCTCTCTCATACTGGGTTGCTTTGGAGGCCCTATAGCACTTTTGCACCTCTTATTGAGAGTGTCCATCACCCATGGATCTAGGTGAAGGCCTAAAGCTAGAGAAAATTTAATAGAAGTATATGCTGTGCTCCTGCTGCAGGTCTTCTATAGTGTTCAAATGTGTGGTTGTAACTTGTAGAGGCAATCAATAGAGTTATTACTTAGGTATAAACATAAACGTTAAATGATTTGCAATAACCAGGTTTGGTGGTTACAAAGCAGCAAGGGTTTTATCGCATCCCCAGAAGAGAGATCAGAGTGTTTTACAACACATACGGAAGATGTTTGAAAAAAGGATCAAATTTCAATAAATTAATAAAAAAAAATGAGCTACATCAGCTTCTCCAAGACCATAAATAGAAAGTTTTCTCAAGGATGAAGGTGGTATCAGGACACATTTATCCCCTGAACTAAGCCAGAAGAACAGGGACATGAAACTGAGCTCATGCTTAGGAAGAAGGAGATGGTTGGAAGGAGAATGAACGTTGAAGTAGATACATAAAAAGAGAATTAGCTTCACAAGATTTGGGGCAAAACTTAAAAAAAAAATACTCCATACATATCACATATTTAAATGCTAGACATATGAATCCTTAAAAAGTAGCTATTCAAGGTATATTAATGGAGTGCCTACCTTTATCCATACTAACTGCGGAGCATAGATTCCGAACCTGAGAATGCACATGTTTTTGATTCTTTTTGCGTGTTTGTTTGAAGTACTCAGTGGTGACCATTAGCAGACTGAGAGGTTACTTTCCTTTCCCTGGTTGTCCTCTCTTTCAATTTAAGCAATAATTTGTTGAAACCTCCATGGTCACAGTAATGAGCTCATTTCAATGAATTTCCTATTTCATAACAATGTTGAAACAGAAGGTCACCATCTACAAAATACTGTATAATTGTAACTGAAAAAAAAAAAGGTTCTCTTCAATTCAAGGCAAATTTTTGCTTTCAAAAGTAAAATAATTTAGATGAGTAAAGGCATTAAATTTGAGATTGAAATAAAAATGTCAAATTATTAAATTAACATATCCACTAATTATTCAAATACAAAATCACTGAATTTTCCAAGCGATTGGATTTTTTATTTGGAAATGAACATATTTTAATAACTCCTATATAACAGAGGGAAATAGAATCATCCAAAAAAAGAAACAAAAACCTGTTTTTTTTTTCTCAAGCTCTGTTATCCGAACCACCTTTATTTAATGATTCTTTGTAACTAGGTATCATAGCAAATGGTTTGTTTTTATGGAGTTGTTTATTTTTCTGCCTTTTTTCTTTTTTTGAAGTAACTTTCAGTTTTAATATTCACTATAAGTTCTATATTCAGTACAAATTCTATCTAAATTTGATAGTGTGTTAGTTTAGATTTTATATAAAAGCACACACTGTAAGTTTTTGCTCTTACTAATGATTTTCCACTGTACTTTTAAAATGAAGATTGTAATTGGATTGCATTATTGAAAACAATGCAACTCAACAATCCACAAGTAAAATCACATCACAAACATTATACTGGTTATGCAGCACACCATGTGTATATATAAACACGATAAGATTCAAATTAAAATCTCCACATTTTCCTCTAAAACACAGGTATTATAATTATTTAGTGCAGTGGACCTATGACTCCAATTATTGTAAGACAACATCAATGCATACATCTTGCATATATTATGCAACTAAAAAAAAATCCTAAAAATTTTAATTGTTTTGTTCTTTTCAGCTTTTCATAATGGCAAACCTTAGAGCTCGAAATATGCACCAAAATATGCTTCTAAACCTTGCAGTCTCTGCTTTGTTTGATGCTCTGCAATGAATGCCCTGCTTGCCTTTATCAATTTACTGCACATTGTAGAATCCTTCTTCTTTCTTTTTTTTTAATAATTAAGCTAAAAAGGAAAATGTTCCTAATTGAACACGCTTACGTACCTCCTATTGAGTTTATCTTCAAGCAGCTTGCATAATTAGTTTCATTCAAGTTCTTCAAGTATTTTAGAATGGAATGGTTCATTTGAAATACACAACCATCGCATGGGGCTTGAACCTGTAAGACGTGCCAGGGGAGGAAAGAAAGTACTTAGCACCTGGCTGAATAAGGCTGCAGTGTAAAGATGAGTTAATAAAACTGCTCATTTCCACTCAGCTATGTATCCTTGATATCATTATTACCATTATGTATTTATTATTGTATTATCAGTTATTAAGAGGAGAGCAGAATGCAGAGAATTTCTCTTTCCCTGCTGCTGTGCTTAAGGATGCCTCTAATCCTACAGCTAGGTGAAGCAGCCAGTGTTTTCTCTGCACAGACTGGCTCGATTCCTCTTTTGTCACGGGAATTTGTCCTTCCTCCTTGATGACTTTTTATAGTCATTGGGTGAGGAGTTCATGCTATTTAATTTATGTGAGATATGAAGAAAGGAGAACTGCGTTCCATATATCATCACCCATAAACATCTTTACTGTTAAACTTTCTGAGATGAAAAAAAAAAAAGGGAAGACAGGTGTCTGCTTTTGACTAGTTTACCTTTAGCAATATTTCACTTATTTTCACTGTGTTTGTTATAGGTGGCTCACTCACTGAAAGCCTGGGTATGGTAACTACTCTAAAACCTTAGAGTAAGGAATACCATATCCCTTAATACATCATAATCTCCACAGAGAAAGTATGGTTTTAGCCTCACTTTATAGAATCCTCTATAGATTGGTGATTCAGAGATCCTCTTGAGAAATTCTATCAGTGCAACTGTCAGTGCAACTCTTTCTAGGAAATTACTTTGATAGCTAAATATTATACTAGATATACAGATGATACAAAATCTTTTCTTTTTTATTATTATTATTTTTTCTTTTTTTTGTATGTGTGTGTAATATTCTGTAAAAAATTTACCCAAAGCTAGAGAAGATTCTATGAAATACCCAATATTTAACTTCAACCTCCTAAGTCTCAGTTCAGTGTCCTAACAAAAAAATGTCTCACATCTGAAAAAAATAATGTTAGTTTCACCATATGTTTATTTAAACTGCAGAGATATCTGTATCCTGTGAATATAAGTCCCTTGTATAGGCACAAAGAGCATTAAAAATATCTAGTTGGATTTTTAATTTTGAGTTTGCCATGTCCCCTAGAATGCACATTCTGGGAGCAGCTACTTCCTAAGTGAACAATTAATGAGGGCAACTTTGAAAATGTACCTCTACCTCAAGTGACTCAAATATAAATATATAACTACTGAACATCTCTCCTCAAATTTAGTTTAATTAAAGAGGTCTCTGTACTACAAACACAGCCTAGCCTAGAGAATAACGCAGTATGTCAAAGTGTAGCTAAATTTAGCTGATATAAAAATATTTATTTCCTGCCCTGGGTAAGAAGTTGAGATGAAAATGTGAGGTGGAAGGTGAGATGGACTCATGTACTCACAGTTGTCACTTTTTCAGTAACATGTTTACAGATTTGCTCACAGAAAATCTTAGAGAGCCTGGAGATGGACGATCAGAAAACAACCACAGGGCACCAGTGCTTTAAACTTGACATCTGAGTCTTGACCTGAGCTTTTTTAAGACTAACATGATGAAGGATAGTGTGAAGAAAAGAAGCAATTTTGAAAATCAAGAATTGCTCTCCCCTTTTTCTTTGTTGCTTGCTAAGAGTAATGTCTCTGCACAGATACGGCACAGTCCTTAAGTGGCCATTTTTGGTGGAGGTAGTATGTGACCCCATCCACCAGAGTCCTCAGCTCACTTGGGATAAAAACCTGCTATGAGTTTTGGGTTTATATGTCATTCAGTTCATATCCAACTTGCAAGACCAGTATACCTGATACACATTGTAGGTATCAGATAACTCAAACTGAAATTCATTTCATGTAACTTTTGATATCTACAACGTAGAAACTTACATCTGAGCTAGCTACCTTAGGACCTGTCAACAGAGTCAACAGAGAAATAATATCTACTGCATGAGTCCTCTGTCAGATGAAAACATTTACTTTAGGGTGAAACAAATAGTATATTTCTCTCCTGCGCCTCCTCAGGGACTCCCCAGTGACTAGCTCAAACCTCTGTCTCAAACCAGATATCTACCTGTGCAGAAATTAATTCTATCCTTGCATTTTAACCTTATCCCTAAACCAGGTTCAAGGATAAGATCATAACCTAGCTTTATCCAGTTGAAAATTGAAATGTGCACTGAAATAATGGAAAGTGTTATTAAGAGAGGAAAAAATTATAAAAATCTTTCACTATTATTTCTTTGGTTACATTGTGAGGCTGAGTGCTCTACTAGCTACCCAAGGGTTGGCATGTTCCAAGCCCCTTTGAGCAACACATTTTCTTGTCCTATTATTGAAAGTAGTAACTCCATGGCCTTGAGCTATGTTTCTGCACACTATTTTCTCTTCTAGTTAAACTGCCAACTCCCTCCACAAATTACAACAGTTTCTTGTGTTAATCGTCCCAAATGCTTGTCCTCTGTCCCCATCTTACCGTCTATAAAATGTGTATAGTAATATTCATTGAATATTCATCATTCATGTGTAGTAGTCTTGACATGAATATTAAAAAGAAACTCTTAGAACAAATGCAGAGTGCATATTTCTTTCTTTTCCCTCCAGTCTAGAATACCTCTTGCTTCTTACTTCTCTTTCATTAGGTCTTACTCCATCCTTCACTATGGATGGTGTCTGGAACCCTATATGATGACACTGCAAGGCATTAGAAACTTCCCTTCTTCTTCATGTTTTAAAAATAATACAGCCTAAGCTGCATTACTAAGTTTTTACACTGCTGTGAGCTTTAATGAGCTTGTTAGCAAACTTTAGCAAGTATCAATAACTACAAAAATATTTTAGTTATGTATTTTAGTTAAATATCACAGTTAAATGTTTTAGTTAAAGTTCAACCTTTCATATTCTGTCTCGGTGGCAAGTTTCTTCTATTCTTCCTATGCCCCTCTAGCTACAGCTCCTTAGTGCACATTCACTCTTTTTTTGATCTGCTATGCAAAGATCAAATTAATTTTTTGTCTGACTTTACAAATTCAAACCAGATCGGTATGCAAAATTCAGACTGAGTAGTTACTTTCCACATGATTGTGTCATTTTAACTGTTTAACATGAAAACCTTCCTAGCATGTCAGGATGCCAGTCTGTAAGAGACTGTGGTCTGCAACAGACTCTTTCCTAGGCTGCTGAGGGACAGGACATTCTCCATGGTTCACTAGCCTGCCCTTCCCCGGGCATTAACCCCACCTGTGAGGATTCACTACTGTACACTGGAGAGATGCATGCACTGGGGAGAGGGCATGGTGGAAACATGGCAGGACACCATGCTCAGGATAGCCAGGCACACAGCATTGCTAAATCCTTCAGCACGTCTTCTCAACCAGCTTTCATTTCTGCAGCTTTAAATGGATCGATATCGTTACCAAACCTTGTCCTGTCACTGTTTTCTGCCTTTTCTAGATTATTTATGGGTGGATATTTATGCTGAGCAAACCTTGGAAAAGATCCCTCCCTCTGAACTCCACTGTAGACCTCCATCTAATAGGAAAGAGTTGAAAACTGGCCTTTTATTTCTATTCTGTTTTCTAATCTTTTAACTATCTTTTAACTTCTTTATCTATGAGAGGATCTTCTCATATCTTTCTTTAAGTCTCTTTGCTTCGGGAACTTCTCAAAAGCACTTTAGATGCGAGATCTTGCCCACAAGTCTGCTCTCACATTTGCACATTCCTCTAGCAGTTTTAAACAAATAATGGTTAAAGTATTTCATTAAAGTATTTCATCCTTGAATTCCTTTAGAAATCTAAGGTGAATACTGTCACTCTCTGGTGATCTGTAAACAGCAGTTCATTTGTTGTTCTCTTATAAGTTTCTTCGATAGGTATTTTAATATGACTTGGATCTTTAGGCCTTCTTTCTGAAGTATTCTAAAAAAAAAAGACAATTTTATTTGTGTAAAACTTTCAGTTCTTTAATGACGAACACAGACACCAGGAAATTATTTATATTTTTAATCTAATTTTAAGCACTCCTTTAGCCCCTTAGAAGCTTCCTGTATGTAATGTGTTTACAAACACATTATTTATTTATTAAATTGTAATTATTTATTAATTCTTAAGAAAGTCATCATTCAAAATCCGTTTCGAATTTTTTTTTCTCTTCTATAGTTTCATTATTTGGGGAGGACATGTTTTTACTTTTATTGTTCCTGAAGTGATGCTGAGGCTTAATTCATTGTTATAAAGTACCTCTTAGCCAATATTGTTTTGAATCAGCTCCTGCAAACAGATGAGGATGAACAGCTATGTATTTCCTCACTAGCTGCTGTGTGCTGCAGTCATTAATATTATGGCTAAAAATTTAGCCTCAGCATCACAGTCCGAAGTATGATTTATCCAGTCTAAACAGAGATATTTATCATCTTTCAATATCATTGTGTTCCTGTCTGGAAGGCCCTCTAATCTCCTAAAAAGTGTCACAGTTGGCACTGTGAGGTGTGGGGATAAGTGAAATAGTTCAATTACCAGGCATTTCCCAATTTTATCTTGGAGTTTCCATCCACGTGAAGTCTGTGCTATTTACTGAAATGGTTAGACTTCAGAGTTAGTTAAGTAGTTAAGACTATTTATCCTTTCAGATAGCCTCTGTAAATTCTTCATTCATCTTGCCATATCTACAATTCTTTGCTAATTCAACCTTCCTTTATTTACACCAGGAGAATTAAGCTCATTCAAAACTCACACAGCAACATGGCATAAAATCCTTATCAAATGCACATTTTCAAGGGTATCTGCGAACTCTTGGATCATTAATGGATCTAGTTTCTCTCATTGCATGAAAATAGCAGTAACCAAAGATATTCTGATTGAATCAATATAACACTGTCACAGCTTTAGTAGAAAAAAAAAATCCCACCTTCTACATGCCATCTTGAGATCAGCCAATGTGTTAACAACTAACATCAACATGACTTTGCTCATGACAAAAATGTGGCAGGCAGAGAATTTGCTTAGCACAGGGAAAGAGCAGTGGGCTGTCTCTATTTTCAGGGACAGCCATGTGATTCATCCAAGGCCACATAAACCATGGTGCTTTTCAGAACATCATCTGCGTCCATGCAGATTTAACCAACACTTGATGCCCATTGCCAAAGTAGTAGAGAATGAACAATTCAATACGAATTTTTGAGGACTTCTCAAAATTTACGTTTACATTTGCAAGCCTGGCAGAACACATCTTCTAAGAGCTAATTTTGCTGCTAACATTAATTTTAATGGCAGGAAAATCTCCTGTATATACTGTAAGCATTAGAATAACAGGTTGTTATAGATAGCTAAACAAACATACATAAAAAAGCAAAGCACATATATAACACTTTATGAAACCACTTTATGACAAGATATGGGTACCATTTGCTGAACAATGTGCAGAATATTCATATGTGATTTCACAAAAATCAATATTTTTTGAGACTACTTCTGCTGCACATATCTTTAACTGAACTATTTCATCAAATTTCTGCTCTACAATGTCTCTTACAAACAACATAAAGATTAGCCTCCTGCATCAAAATGTGTTTTTCAATTATACATGTATAGTAGATATCCCCAGCTATACTGTATTTCCTGTGATGTCACACATAATATAGTTTCTTTTTATTAATATATTTTTATTGGGTTTACTGTAAATTTAAATTTGTTAAAGGTCATTATATTTTAGGTAATTATGCATCTCAATGTGTTTACTTATATCCTATTCCATTCTGGAAGTGAATGAGAGACATCTGGTTCCAAACGAGGCTGGAAACTTCCAGTGGGATCCACTGGGATCATATTTGTTTCAAAGAAGTTTAAGAGTGATCTTAGGAACTGCAGATGAGTGTGTCTGAGTTCAATATCAGATAAACTGGTAAAAAAAAATATAAGTTATACTACATGTAGCATAACTACTACAACAGTAGAAAAACCAATGGAATACTGGGGAATAATTCCCTTGCCTGTCTTCCTGCCCAATAACTCTTGCATCTCTGATGCAAGATGATGATCTCTGATCGTTCAATAGCCTAAGACTGGGAACAACTTGTTCCATCACTGGTGGAGCTAATGAAGCTTGGACTCCTATGGATTTGTGTTCCTGTGCACTCTTCTCCTCATTCCCTATCCCCTCTCCCACACTCTGCACTGTAGCCACCTGCTGAGATGGAAGTCTCCAGAGCATTGCTGCTAAAGCCACAGGCTCTGTCCCCGCTGCTCGGCCGCTCAGCAGAGCCCTTTGCTGCTGAGCTGGGGCTGTCCTTCAGCAGCAACCTCTCCAAGGGGACATCGAGTGGCACGGCCCCTGGAAAGGCAGAGCCTTCCTCTGGGCACTTGCAGCCAGCAATGCCTCTTCACGTGTCCCCGTTTAAACATTGCTGCAGGTGAGCAAGAAGCTGGAGCAGGGAACTGAAAAATAGCAGTTTTCTTGGCACTTCTGTTTTTCTTTTTACTTCATTTTTTCTTTTTACTTGGCTTTGTTCCCCAGTTTGGTTTACTTTAAATTCAAATGCAGAGGAGGGAAGGAGAGCTTCTTTCAGTGATTCTGTCAGCTAATTAATGCCAGCTCAAAATGTCTACCAAAGTAAAGGCTCTGTTTAATTAGCTACCCCAAAATTAACTACCAGTATTTGCTAAATGCATAATGTCTCTGAGACCTCTGTCACATTTGGTTGTAATAACTCAATGCTTTTAAAACCAATTAACAAATAAAGAGACTGATGGACGGGCAGTGACAGCACATAAGCCCACCTCCTTGGGAAAGTAAGCTATCCACTGACTTCATATGTTTACATGCATATACATTCATCTGTGTGCATATATATACCCTTAAAGGTAGTCTGTAAGGTTTGGGTAGAAGGCAGGTGTGCCTCATGGCAAACCGTGTGCTGCTGGCATGCAGACTGACCTCACCAGGAGTCTTCAGGGTCACTGGGGACCCACATCTGGGAGAAGGGTCAGCATCACCGCATGCACTGGGCCCACTGACTGGGAAACATCTTTTCTTTCAAGTTTCTTGGCATAGACATAACCTGAAAGATTTGCTAGTGCTTAATAAAGAGATTTTTTGGAATACTTTTTGACAGTTGGCTAAAAATATCTTCTTGGTACTGAGCAACACTGCAGAATGATTAAGAGTGTATACATTCCAGGTACAGCTGTCTCGTGAATAGTGCATGAAACTCTAATCCCCTTTCTCAGTACGGATGCAGCAGAATATGAAAAGTACAGATAAAAGTAACAAGAATGATTAGGGGAAGGAGAAAGCTTACATATAAAGCAGGATTGATAAAGATTAGGGCTCCTCAGCTTCCAAAAGAGTTGTCTGAAGGTGCTGTGCAGTGCAGGGCATTGTTTACCGGGCCGGGGAGCGCTTTGCTGGCGGTGCCGTGTGGGAGCATGTCAAATCGGATTCTCACGCTCCCGGGAGTGCTGCAGCACTTTGCATGGCTGCCTCCGATAGCAGGGCGCTCAGCACAAACACCAGCTGCCTTCTTCCAGGCTTATGCTCTCCGGAACGAGGCAACGGGGCCAAACAAAAGGAAACACTTTGTCTTACAAACGTAATTACATTGCGGCGTTTGTTCGCCTGGGAAGTTTGGGTGCTAAATCTACAAGATTCCCAACAGGATTAGATGGCTTCATACTTCCACTGGTGGCTATTAAATGCAATGGGCTTCCCGGGCTCTGCCTCAGGAAGCCCCTAAGCCCTTGTTTCAAAATGTCTGTCCTTAAACCCATGTATAAAGCAGTGTATTGGGTGGGATTTACCAAAGGTCTAACTTTAGTATGACTGTGGTCATTTTCCTACGGTTGTCCTGAGAGGTGAGGAAGAATGAGAGAAGCTTGTCTTTGCTGCACACCACTGAAGACTGTGCTTAAAAGTAAGGAAATATCACCATTAAAATTGCACAATATTTACATTGTTCAGCTTTTCACAGGAATTACAAACAGTTCAATTTTATTTTATTTTATTTTATTTTATTTTATTTTATTTTATTTTATTTTATTTTATTTTATTTTATTTTATTT
>JAVCKT010028357.1:0-23518 GCA_032273925.1 Rhynchotus rufescens
GGACGGACGGAAGGAAGGCAGGAAGGAAGGAAGGAAGGAAAAGGAAGGAAAGGAAGGGAGCTGGAGCTTTATGTTGTCTACTCTCTTGTTCATCCATTAGGAATATTTTTGAAAGGGACTAGTACTAAATGCTCTATGGAAAATGAATAGGATATAACATGTTGTTACCAAAGGTCTCATTTTATCTCTGCATATCTCTACAGCAATGCTATTTTCATGGACTGAAAATCTCCCCAGCTCCATGTACTAAAAAGATTTTTTTTTTAAATGGGGTAGTTATATAAATTGATTTTTATGCTGTTCATGAATGTTGAGAGTATAATGTGTATTTAAATCACATTATGATTCTTTTTTAAGAAAAAGAATGAAGATAATTTTAGGTAAGCAGGTGACTGACTACAAGAACAGAATCTAAAAAAAATCATATAACAAAGTTTCTAATATAACTTTTGAGAATGCTGGATTTATAAAAGTTCCACTTACATTGCTCAAGAGGGATACATCTCTTTCTTTAACATCTATTCCTGTGAACAAGGGAGGTGGGCGAGACTCTCCATATCTTATCTTCCTTTTCAAACTAACTATAATTTTTCTGTTTTCCCATGGAGAATTTTCCATGATGTCTTGAACACAGAGTCAGTACTTCTACAGAATTGCATTATCCAATTCACACCTTGTAAAATACATCTAAAGTTGCATTTTTTTTCTGCATATATTTTATTTGGAAATACTCTTTTAACTTTAGAAGTAGAAAACATGACTTTTGATATGTACCTGAAAAACATGATTTCAGAAAGTCAGTATCTGAAATGCTCTATTAACAAAAGCCTCTGCCTGTTTTGCAAGAGGAAGATGATATAAAAAATACTGGACAATCTGACAGCTAGTGGAATCTTGCTAAATTTCTCTCCCTGCTGGGCTCCTGTCTATGAAGCTTACCAGGGAAAAGATGCTCAGAGAAGATCACAGGCATTAGTAAAATGTCTGGTAAAATGTCTTAGAGCAAAGGTGCAATGTCATCACAAAGTATCATTAACAACATTTTATATTCTTTAGCTTCAGTGATGGGGCTGTTCTTTTTAGAGCAGAGGATCCCTTTTATAATTATCACCTGGAAGATTTCTGTCACTAGTGTTCTTTGGATAAAATAGCATATGCCTGTATTCATAAGCCTACGTCCTTTAGACCGCTTCGCATTCCATTGAAGTTTGCAATAACGCTGCAGTTATTGCAGGTGACATCATGGCCTTGACTAGAGCTCATAGGGAAAGAATGTTTTTATCATATATATAGTATATCTTTATCATAAAGATATACAGACATAGGGAAGAAAAAAAAAAAAAAGAAGTCATGGAAAAGCTCCCAGGATGATTTCCAAGTCTTGTACAAGGCTGGGTTCTACATAAAGTTGGGACAAGGAGCAACCTCTCAGGATCCCGGGCACTATAAATAGAAATTTTTTGACTAGTCAGTTCAGGTTTATGCAAAAAAAAAAAACCCTTTATGGGTATTATCTTCCTATCAGTGAAGCAAAGAGGGGAAAGCAGGGAATTCTGATCATTGTCCACACACACTTTAAATCGGGTTGCCTAATCAAACAACGTAATCAGCCTGTTTTCTGGGCTACGGTTTAATTCTTTACAATAAATTGAAATGTCCTGACTATCGGAAGCATTTGCCTGCATTCCATGAATTCTACTTTGGGACACTGTAATCCAGTTTCTCTTTACCTATTCTCTTGTAAAGCCAGGTCAACTGCTGCCTTGCATCTTTGATTTTGTTCCTACTTTAAAATATATTAGAATTACAGAATCATAGGTCAGAAGGAACCATTGGAGATCACCTAGTCCAACCCCATATCCAAGGGGATTTTGAAGATCTCTGGAGAAGGAGATCCACAATCCCTCTGGTCAACCTGTTTCAGTGCTCTGTCATCCTCACTGTCAAGAAATTTTTCTTTAAGCTCCTTTTGGTGCTTCAATTTGTGGACATTTCTTCTAGTTCTATCAGTGGTCACCACTGAAGAAAAGGCCTTCTCTCCCTCCCTTAAGGTATTTATTTATAGACACTGATCAGGTCCCCCCTCAGCCTTCTCTTCTTCAGGCTGAACAGGCCCAGCTCTCTCAGCCTTTCCTCATAAGGCAGATGTTCCTTGAGGCATTTATAGACACTGGATGCCCAGGATCCCACTGTTCACTTTGGCCACGAGCCAAGATGAAAAGTCAGGGGCACGCAGGTGAGCTGGGCTGGATCTGAGGGCCAAATCCAACCTTCAGTCGCAGCAAGAAAAGCAACAGCCTCTCATCCACACGTGTAGTCCAGAGGCAGGCCCTGGCTGGGGCAAACTACAGCCATTCCCTCACATGGCAGCGGCCAGAATCCACTCGCTCCCTCACGGAGCAGAGCATGGGCAGGAGGCACCCAAAGGCAGGAGGCTGCAGCGCCTCCTTCCCGGGGTGGCACCTCTCTCCAAGGGCTCCTCCCCAGCGAGTCTCCTCCAGGCCACGACCAGGGACCAGCTTCCATCTCGCTGGGTTTGCATGCAGGCAGCAGGAACAAGGAATGGGCACAGGAGGCTTGGAAGGAGAGGGGCTATTGATGGTCCCTGCAGGGCTTTTCCAAGGGGATCCACAGGTAAATCCCAGCAGGGAAGGAAGACAAGGCCATACTTACTCTTCATGAGCAGTTATTTCAGTAGCACCAGTGGTCACCAACATAATTCAGGTTTTGGCTACGCTACCTACTTTGCTTAGCTCTAATAAAAGTCATTTCTCATACCAGAGAGATTTCAGGCTAACTACACAAGATGAGAAAAAAGTTCTGTGCTCAAAACCATGCACCGATTCTGCAACAAAGCAAGAAACTCTGCAGCTCTCTGCATCTTGCACTGCCCTGTAACCACCAGGCTGCCCTTCCCGGTCAGTCCTTTAGCTCTGACTGGCAGGTGGGTAAAAAGAAGGATCATCTTCATAGGCCAAGAAAATGTAGCACATTCAGCTCTGGAGTCTCAAAATTCCATCTTTACGCAGAAATTCTGCAATACAAAAAGGTTCTGTGAATGTCAGCATTTCCATATTATCACCATCCATACACCGATTGCCATGGCAGGAGGAATTTTAAAGATGAAAAAATGCAATTTAAAAATAAAAAATAAGAAGTTTGAAGTTGTCTGTCTTGAACAGTTTCAGTCCCTTGCATCTCATCACGTTTCACTCGTGTAATGTTCTCTTTTAAGTACATTGCAACAAATTGAGAGGCTTGGAAAGCCCCAGACCAAGGCCGAGATGCTTCCTGCTGCCCTCTCCCATTAGCACCAGCGGCCAAGAAAAAAGAACAAGAGAGTCACTAACACCATGATGTCGAGTTGTCTCCTATGCCCAGCGCTTACTGCCCTGCACTGTGAACAGCAACGTGCATTAAGCCACTGTGGCCTCAGGAAGCAGATACAGAGACAAGAAATCATCATACATGAGGGAGCACCCCCAAAGCCCTGCCCATGCCCCGCTCCGTGGGTCACGCTGCAGATTCAGGCTATGGGCAGCTCTCTCTGTATTGCATCGGTGGCCACCCAGAGGCAAGAGCCCAGGAATATGGGAGAAAAGGAAAATGACCATAGTAATTATGGCAATAGCCACCTTCATAAAACCATCCTGCAGCTCTTCATCACAAGACCTCAAAGGCAAGCAGCACAGCCTCATCTTGTCCTCTGCCCACTGAAACCTCCCCATTACTGTGATGTGGGCGCTTAAGAACGGACTTGTCCGAAGCTCCTGAGACAGAAACCACCCTTGTAAACTCAGCAGGGCTCCCAGGGCTGAAGAATTTTGTGTTCCAGCTCTACGGCTAAGGCGTTCCTTAAAGAGCAGACACAGAGGCCTCTTCTTCACCTCCTGTCCCTCCCTGATTGCAGGGAACAAACCCAACGCCTCCATGCCCATCCCTGCCCTGCTCCTGGCCCATTACGGAGCGTTCCTGGTGGAACGGCGGGATGGGGAAGCCACTGAGCGCTCCTTGACTTAATCCTGCCGGAGCTGCTGGGTTTGCGGAGGTCACCTCCCTCTTCGAGGCACTTCAGAACAGGCAGGTGTTAATATTTTATAAGGACGTTCCCTTTATAAAGCCTTATCCCTGAGCATACAGCACGCAGCAAGGAGACACCGGGATGTTCAGGGACACCACGGCCTGGAGCTTCACGTGCTGCAGCTCAGTGTAGGGACCCACCACCCCGCCAACCTATTCCAGCTGTCCAAAGAGCCTATGATTACATGTGAGAAAATGAACAGCAACTTCCACATGCGAACAGGAGAAAAACGGATACAAAGTGGGAAGGTAGAAGGAGATCATAAACCAACATCTTAAGCAGTCCAATAAAAAAGGGGGAAAATTGCTCATCACTTGCACCCCATCTGCCTTGAAAGGCAATGGTGTTTTATTTCCTTGGGTTTAGGAGGGCTTGCATAAAACATAAGCAAGGTTGCACAGGCCCTGGGGGGTTCATTTGATTCAAGCTTATCTTTTGATCAACACATCAAACAAGGGCGCAGCCGCCTCCCGCCCGGCCGCTCCAGCTGCTCGGAGCAGCCGCGGGCTGCCGAGCTAAAGCCGTCGCACGGGAAGCAAAACCTCTGCCCAAACAGCCCAAAACAGGGGATGTCCCAAAGTTTGCAACCTGTCTCTGTTGACCCAAGCACCAGAGGACCTCGCTGGGGATCCTGCCAGGGGATTCCTTTGCCATTCCAAGGCTGCGAGCTGCTGGCTAACGCAACCCGGGCTCACGTGGGCACAGGGACTGGAAGACGTTATTTGCTGAGGTGTAAAGCCCAGCTGCTTTAAAAGCCAATTCCTCTGCGTGCAAACCCAGCACATGCAATTTCCAGTCATTTTTTTCCTTGTTGTTGCTGTTGCACAGATCGCATTTGGTTTAATGAGCACGGCAGCTTCTCTCTCCTTGCTATTGATGTTCAGTTAGACTTGCAGAGCCACTGCCTGCACATCCCCACTGCGCCCCGTGCCCACCAGCTTCACCAAACACCCTCAAAAATTCAACTCCTGTTTAAACCTAATGTGACTTTAGGTCTCCAAACAAGGCAGTAGGTTGCTATAAACCAAAGCTCATCACGTAGAGACATTAAGTGCATCCAATGTGCAGGAATAACCACAGCCAGGGAGGTACCACATCCCACCGTCACCGGTGTCTCCCAAGAGGCTTCCTGACGTCCCAAATTTATCAAGTTCTTGCAGCACCCTGGGGGCCATGCAGCAAGCAGAAAGCCCTGCAATGCTTTGAGCAATGAGCTCCATTCTGTACGATTTCCAGACCTGAAAATACACTAAGGTGCAACTGGGATTTACGTCTCCTCTGCTGGATCCCGGCTCATTTTAGCCATGCCTGTTTCCCGCTCACGTTTTCTTCCTGCTTCCCATAATCCGGTATAAAGCTCTGTGTTGCTTTCAGCACCTTCTGCAGCTTGATTTAAAGCCTAAGAGTGAGCTCAGGACATATTTTACATTTGGAGATAATGGGGAAAAAATCCTACATTTTTATGACCAAAAGGGGGGCACTGGATCACTTGCTGTGACCACCTATGAAGAGCCATTTCCCTCTGCTGAGCCTCGTAACTGCCTTGGACTTCATTAGAGTTTGAAGGACTGACAGTTCTGCTGGTCTAGGGAGAGAATGGATACCATGTTAAACACCACAGCTTAAAAGAAAAACTGGAAAAATCGGGGAAAAGGGTTTTTTTTTTGCACTCAGTCCCCACCATCCCACTCTCCAGGCTGGCACAGAGCAGGTGGGAGACACGAGGACGAGTGCTCAGCTGGAGCCACCTCTGTCCCCGATGCTGCGGGACCCGCTCTCGGCACTGAGCTGGACTCCATCTGCCAACACAAGCTTTATGCATAAGACTTTGATGATACAAAAGCCCAAGGTTACTCTTCACCACGCTGAAGGCCTCATCAGTCTACGAAACATCTAGGGCAGCCATGGACACATCCAGCAAAGCCCTTTTTTCCCCTCATTTAGAGCCGCTGGAATGCACAGAATTATTTTCCTCCTAAAAATTACATTCCCACAGGAAGCTCATGTCATAAACGTTCCTGCTGGCACTAAAACATGGCAGTATTCGGTGCTTGAAACCCCACCGTAAAGCAGCAGTCACCTCTGGCCCCACAATCATCTGGAAAAGAGTTAAATCGTGTTATAAATCCTAATTTATATGCCGAGTGAGTACAGCCACGGCGCATGGTATCAGATCTGGCACTCACAAGAAAAAGCCTATAAAAAAAGGGGGAAATGTGTCATTAACATTTACTCCACAAACAGGCAGACAGGAGAAAAAAGGGGAATAAAAGAAAGGAAGAAAGACAGAAAGGAAGAAAAAAAAAACACGAACACGTTTCTAATTTCTACAGCACAGCTTGCAAAATTGAAGAGCGGCATCACACAAGGCTCGGGCATCCTTCTAGAAATCAAAATCTCTGTTTAGCTGCCCAGTGCTCATTTAGATGTGTCCTGCGGAGGCAAATTAAAGGTCAAATATAGATTTGAAACCTTCTTGAAGCTCCTTACAGCCTTAATAGCAAACACCGAAATGCTGGAGGGTTTTCTTAACAGCAAACCTGTTTTGAACATGTTTCAGCTAAACACACATTATTTCCACTATCTTGTTGCATCACTTATTAACTGAGAGGTAAATCTGCCTGTCGTGACCACGAGTGCAAAATTAAAACATATTCCTCAGAGAAGGGTTCATGGGGCCCCCTTGGCACCCAGGCAACAGAGTTAATGAAGTGAGGGGAATTAATTTATTAGGAAAAACAACTTTTCAGACAGTCATCAGCTACCCATTTAATTTGCTTACTGTTAAAGGCAAGGCACCGCAGCCACCAGTCACCTCTGCCGCTGCAAGCAAGCAGCAAGAGGTATTTTAATTGATACCTCAATTAAGTTGTTTAATTAAGCAAGGCGAGGGACATGTGTGTGTGCATCCCAGAGACTTTTGCCCAACCTCAAGCGCAAGGTCTGGTCTTCCCACTGTGGAAAATCTTTTGGGGACTCCAGCCTTGATCCCACGGGATGAGGCACTGATGTAGCTCTGGCCCTTGCAACCTCATAGGGGCCAAAGAAAACAAATATTTTATTTATTTTATTGGATTAAGATGATTCTTGGTAGGAAAAGTGATAATTATATGATTTGCCATCAAAAGAAGTTTTATCTGCTGAGTCCCAGCATCTTGGCCATTCTTACCTCAGGCCTGCCTGCGGCCTAGTACGATATCCTGGGTATAAGAACAACTCTGGGCATAAAAAAGGCAATTGCAGGAGCTGTGATATAAATGCTTAGAGATGAAATAAAAAGGGTTTTATGTAGGTACAGAGCTAGTAGTTAAGGCAACGCTTGGGATGCTACAGCTCATCCACGAGGCCAAACGCACAACTTCTCCTGCCGAGCGGCACAGACGCAAACGGCAGCTATAGGAAGCTGCTGTGGGTTCATTAAGCTCAAATAAAGCTGGAATAAGAAAATTAAGCTGAAATAAGAAAGAAATCAAGCTTATTAGAGTTAGGAGGGACTGCCCGTTGCATTAATTTGGTTTATTTCTCATTTGAAGTTGTGTGTTCATAGTGGACGAAATTAAGGAAAATGCCCCCAATTATATAACGTGCATATGGTAAGCGGAATTTTATGCCACAAAATTACACGTAGCTCTGGGATTCAAAAAATAGTTGTGTACCAAGAGACTAGCAGCAGCTGGAGGCCTGGATGCTCAAGCGGAATTACTTATATAACTTGCTCTTTCATTAACGTGAAAAAATGGACTGTGATTAAAAGCTGAGGAAAGGCACAATCTGGACCGGTTTACTAGACAAATATTGCTTATTGAATTCTGAAAATGTTTCATATGATAGGAATTTAAAAACAAAAAGTCCTGTAAAATTTGAATATAAACAGATTTACCAATTCTCTACAATAGCTGGCTAGGTTGTACTGGCCAAGCTGCACCCGGTAGCCACTGTGTGTGCAACAGGACCACATGAATTCAAGCAGAAATTGAGTTTATTTCTAAAAACTAAGGAACTAGAGAGCAAATATGACTGTTTTCTCTCTGCTTGAGGAGGCTGGATGAGATTTAGTGATTCTGCTGTGCAGCCAAGCCAATGCACAGGGGCATGTGGCTACGTAGGCCGGGGCGCGACGCACGGGGCTCGTCCCCCGTCTTGGCTTCCCAAGGGACATCTCTGAGCGTCCCTGTCAACAGCGCCCGCTCCTAATGAGGAACTGGGGCTCCAGCTGGAGGGGGCATAAGGGAGGGCACTTATCTTAATAAATGAGGCATTTCTGATGTACATGCAAGCTAATTACGCGATTCTTTCATCTGCGAGATGCGCATGCTTTAATAGACTAATTTGCTGTCCACTTGTGTTCGTGACAGCTGAAATTTTCCAACTAATAGGTCACCATAGCAAAAAAAACCCCAAAACAATACAAAAAATAAATAAATAACAGTGAACAGTGTTGCTGGGAACTGCAATTCTCCTCCTTCTTAGTCTGCAATTAATTTCCTCTAGGTTACACCAAAAGGTCTGCCCCTTTTTTCTCAGCCTTTCCCTGCGGAATGGAAAGAGAATTTAACAGGGCTTTGGAACAGATGTTTGGGGAATTTGACATTTAAGCTATGACAACCGCTCTGTAAAACTGTCCCTTGTTTTTGCACAATACAGAGAGAGCTAAATGCATAAAACTCCGTCCCAAAGTCGCTCTTGATAACTCTGTTGTTCGCAATATCACTGCTGCTCCAACTGCGGCAAGCTGAGCTTGTAATTGACCCATAAATGGGCCTTTGCACAACAGAGGGTAAGGGAGATGGTGATGAGTGGCAGCAGAGTGTCCAACCACGGCTGCTGTGGTACCTGTCACCTCACTCCGAGCCGCGTGGTGCCAGAGCAACAGACCCTTTTGCAAGGCAACATCTCCCACTGTAAGCGCACTGCTGTAGACCACTGATGCGTTTGTTCACGCTGGGTCTATCTATCTGCAAAACTAAGTAAAATTTAGTGGGAAATCCCTAAATGCCGCCGACCACAGCGAGCACTGGGGCTCCCTCAACCTGGAGCCTGAACCACAGCCTCGCCCTCTGTGAGCAGCCCCTGGAAACACGCTCTTCTTACCAAGAAAACTGTCATCTTTGAGAGGTTTGGGTCTTTTTCCCCCCCAAACAGAGCAGCTGGACTTATTCCCACTTAAAAGCTACTTCAATCATACCTGGCAGAAGAAGGAAATTCCTTAAAATGCACCCTGATCTCGCTTAATGTTTTAACCAGCCTTCCTCCCACCCCCTCACCTTGCTTGAGGTTCTGTTCAGCTCCTCACGGAAGGGCCTCCACTTCCACAGGGCCTCCGGAACTCTCAGCATGAGGCACAAAGGCTCCGGGCAGCACCTCTAGCAAGAGGAAGAGGACGAGGATGTCCCTCATCCTGGGCTCATCGTGTCCCTCATCATGTCCTTCAAAATGCGCTCAGAGCAGCTCATCTTGGTTCGGATACAGAGCAACTTCTGAGCAGCAGAATTACCGCCTCTCCCAGGGGCATTTCCAGAGCCAGGGGCAAAATCTGCCTCAGAAGGACCTTGGCCCTCGGCCGCACAAGATGCAGGATTAGCTGGGGACCGGGCAGAAAGAAAAAACACGGCCATGAAGAACCAAGCGCATTGTGCTCGAGATCTTCATGGACTTGGCCATGAGGGGCGATACCTTGATCCGGACTTTGGCCTCCGGTCGAGGCTGGCGGCACATACCGGGCCGGGGAGATCAGGCTGCTTTCATCTTGAGCAGCTCCTTCCTGCCCTGGCAGGTGCGCTCTCACTCCTCCTCCTCCTCCTCTTCTCCGTTTGTTCCGACCTCACCAATAACCCCCAAACCTCAGCGACGTTGGCTTTCCTGCCACGGACACGGATAAAATAATAAATGCTTTTCTTTGCTTTGCAGAACTCTTACATTAGGATTCGCATTTTTCTCAACAGACCTGATCTCTCTAAAAACAAAACAAACCCCCAAAGAACTAAAACAAACAAAGAAAGCTCCCCACTCAGCAGCAGTTTCTTCTACAACAACTGGACAGCCAGAATATGGGCATTTAAGGGGGAAAAAAAAAAGCAAAAACAAACAAAAAAACCACACTCTGCAGGTTTAGACCACAGGAAACGCAATCTTAATACACTCATTTTCTCAAGTGTATCGTTAGGGCAGAATGGCCTGAAGTGTCACCATGCTTTCTGTGTTCTTTATATATTTTCAGCAATCTCAACAATTACTTGTTCTGCTGCTCCTGGAAATAAAGGCTCAAGTCTTGAGTAACACACACGGAAAAATACACCACGACGGCAGCTCCTGCGCCGCCTTGGAGTCGGCATCAACAATGCGGTATCAGCGCCCAGGAACCCGCACCAAATTTCAGTCTCGTTTCTTAAAAATTGCAGATTGCAAAATGTTGTACAAGAAGAGGCTGGATGGAGCAGAGCTGCACCTAGATAAGAAGAAATCAGGTAAGCTCTTCCACAAAGGAAATTACTCGCAGAATTGATGCTTCCTGCCACGTTAAAATTCCAATAAGCATTTATCTCAGCGAATCCTCGGCAGCCTCTGACATTTCTATTATTGGGGCTGCCTGGGTTCATGCTGCCCTTACGGAAACAAATAGCAGAATACAAGGGGGATAGGGAGCAAGGGAAGCCATCGATGCAGAGCTCCTCCTTGGCGAGATCTTTGCCCAGGTGCAGACGCCATGGGAGCGGAGGCCAGATGTGCCCCCAGTCATGCAGATGTTACATGGGTGATGTCCCTGGCGGCACGTGCAGACCCAGCATGTGCCGGTGATAACAGCTGGTCTCGAGCAGCCCTCCATCTGCACGGAGAACGGAGGGGCTGCTTCCTTCTTTCTGACTCACCTTCCACCTGAGATTAAGCATCCTGTGAGGTTCTGCCCCCCTTTATACCCCTTTATGGTACCTGTGGGCAGATCAGAGATGCTTAAGTCAACCTGCATGCTACTAAGATGCAGCCACTCTATATCATACAATTAATAAAATACATCAGAGGCTTAAGAGCTGCCTGGCAAAGGCAATGCTTTCCAGATGAGCACCGAAGGCCCATTTGCACAGGGAGATTCAGCTCTGGAGCCCAAAAATCTTCATGTCCTGCTCTTTAGAGCACAGCCCACGTGGTCTCAGGAAAGCCACCAACACTTCGTGCTCGCTGAAATAAAACCGAGCACAACCTTTCACCACGCTGAATGACAGGCAAGAGGAGAGAGAAGTGCCAGGGGTTGCTCTGCAGAGACCCGTTCGCTTGACAAGTGACGGGTACAACAGTTGGGGACGAGCCGCAGTGACCCAGGGGAGCTGCTGGTCCCGGGGGGCCGCCGAGGGACACGGGCCACGGTGGCCGAGGAGCAGCATCATGTGGCCACGGACGGGCTGTCCCCAGGGAGGCCGTCACCTCGGCGCCGCCGCCTGCACACGCTGCAGACACTCCGTGACAAAGCCAACCAGGCTTGGACAAGTTGGTTGGTTTCCTTTGCTGTTTTGAAGCTTTTTCCATCAGCAAGAGTAACCGAGGGCTGATGTGGCTGGCTCCGGAGATGCTGCGGTGGCAGATGCGACATCTTCCCTACTTGGGGACCAGGGGTGACTTTTTCCCCACCAAGCAGCAGCACCAGGGAATGCCTCATTGAAGGCTTACCTGGCGCACCTTGAACCCTTAGTGCTGAAGGCACGTGTTACAGCACCTGCTCTGCAACCTTTTGTCCCAAATTGGCAATATTCCCTTATGACAAGTATTAGCAAAAGCAAGAGCATGTTCTTATAACACTCTGGATTGACTTCCACATATCCCCTCAGATCCAGGCCCCCAGGCTTCCCACATCTGTTTGAAGATGGTTGCAGACCTCGACAAGTCTCTACTCTCCTGTGTTCCCGTTCATTTCTCTTCCCTGCTGATACCACAAAGCAATCTCTAACGCCTAATCACACCCGTGTCAGGTTCCCAACCTAGAGAGAGGCACTTGGCAGTTTTATCTTCAGGGAGATAGCACATTTCCTGTTAGGACCTGAAATCCAACTCCACACACGTGCGTGGGTGCCTGCACATATCTCAAGAATTGGTCAAAATACAGAAATATGAAGAACAGAGATGGAACTTTTCTCTCAGAGATCTGGAATTGGTTTGAGCAACGAGATGAGGAGAAGGCTGGAGCAGCTGCACTGAACAGCGGGTCTGTCCCCTCGATCCTTTCGGCACGAGCGGTGCCAGGCAGGACAGCACTGCTGGGCACCGAGACCCGCTTGCTGGGGTCTCCTCACAGGCTCTTCCCTGCTCCGTGTGACACGTTGTGCCCACAATCCCCGTTACCAGGAGGGCCTCTTGCTGCTCCCCTGTCAGTCAGAAGTGGGTTGGAGAAAGCCCTAGAGAGGTGGCAGAGCTCTGCTCCAGATCAACATGCTCCCCAGCCCTTACTGCATCCTCCTGGTCTATGAAACACGTGCCCAGCTCGCCCGCTTGCTCCCTGACCCTGCACATGGCTCCCGGACACCTACGGACCCACCTGAGGAGGATTTGCACAAACAAGAGGGGAAAAATGACGAACAAATCAACTCCAAAGCCAGGACGTGGGAGGCTCGGCGAGCCGAGTGCAGGAGCCAACTGACCACAACCGCTGCAGGACGCTCGCCAGAGCCGCTCACGCCTCCTCGAGGGAAAGTGGCTAGGAAGGGCGTTATTGCCCCATATTTTCTAATTATTTTTCAATAACCGCACAACGGTCCCGTGGCAAAATAGCAACGTGAACTTGCGCTGACCTTTGGTATTCCAGCTTGGGCAGAAAGGGAGTAGGAAACGGCGGGAGCCCGAGAGAGGCGCCGCTGAATGGGGCTATTCATGAGCAGGGCTCAAAAACCCGCCCGGGTCGCCCGCTGGCCTTCACCTTCCAGCCACAGCCTCCCTCCTCCTCCTCCTCCTCCTTGCAGGCACCTCCTCCGAGCCACAGGGGAAACTCTTCAAAGGCCAAGTCCGGGGATAACTTGTCTCATTTAAACTGAAGGGAAGTGGATCTCGGGAGGGGAAGTCAGTCAAACCCGGCTTCACATTTGATCACGCTCATCTGCCCCAACAAGAGCCTTTGCTCCGAATGCATTTGAAGTTTTAAGGCTGCTGCCAGCTTCCCAGGGGCTTAGCACAAGAAAGCTAGCTCGGGGAGACGCCCCGGGAGAGCGTTAACTGCAGAGGGAAATTAAAGAGATGATCTGAATGCAGACCACAGAACGTGAAGCGTGCCAAAACACGCTCTGAATTTCCCTTTGTAACCTTGCAAAGAAAGTCAGCAGCGCGGCATCGCTCCTCTTTAGAGGGAAATTTATTCCCCTGTAATTCCATTATAATTCTAAATGCAAGGAGTCGGCAGATTCGATGCTTTATCCTGTGGTGAAGTACCTGTCCTATCTGCCAAATATCTCATGGGAAACGTTACCCCACCAGCGGCGCTGGCACCCGCTACGCTGCGAGCCCGGGGAGCCCCAGCCCAGCTTCCCCCAGAACGAATTTTCTTCCAACTCCATGAAAATGTAATTAAATAACAAAATAAAAATTAGTTCAGTTACTTGGTTCGGTAATTTCCGGCACAATTCTTTGTGGCCCCTTGTCCCGAGGGATTGTGACGCTGCCGTGAGACGCCTGAGCTGTCTGCAGGGTTTCCACTCGTTTCCAGCGTGCTGACATTAAAGGTCAGTCTTGCCACGTCGCTGAGCAGCATCAGATGCCTTCAAGTGACAGTGACAGGGATGCTCAGATCCTAAACACCCATTTGAGCACATCACTTTACAAAAGGTGTGAAAGCCTGGCATCAAACAGAGTCTTAATGAAAATGGGCATATTAAAAACAAATTGCAACCATTACTGCAATTGCCATTGTTACAAGCCTACAAAGTTGGGTTTCAGTTGCCTAATTAAGCTCAAATAACAACACATTCAACCCTCTTTATCCCAATAAGGAGTGCTGCAATTTAAGGTGGATAAGGAGCATTCTTTGAATGCTGCTGCCATTCAAAAGCTCTACCAAAGCAGGATCTCCCGACGGGCAGAGAGCCTCCATCCTCCTCCCTCTCGAGATCAACATCGCTGTGTCTTCACACGTGGCTTCCTAAGGCACCCCTTGCTTTTGTTTTATTAAAGGCTGAAATTATTTTGCTGCTCGTTGAAGGTGACACACGCTCGGGGTGGACAAAGAAAAGTTCAGGCACCTCATCCGTGCTCTGGGTAGCTCTCTGAAGATAATTCAGTTTTCCAGTCAATTTAATTACAGGCTGAAGTTGCTGCAGCAAAGACTTTCAAGTACAAAGCAAAGCAGAGCAAGGGGGAGTGAAAGCCTCTCATTAATCCACCCTGGCAGGGAAGGAGTGGCTCGTGCCCTCGGGCGATTCTCTCCACCTTAATATTCAATTTTTTATCTCCCCTATTATGTGAATCAGATGGTAAATATTGCGCTCTCTGCAAACTGCCGTAACCCTTGCAGGGATCACATAATGCAGTTTGTTTTCTTATAATGGATGTCTGTCTTCCCATCATCGAAAACATTCCTGAGCAAGATCCCCGGCACGAGCTGACACTGCAGTGGTGATTTATTGAGAAGACGGGAATAAGAAAGGAAAGTCTGTTCATGAGAAGAATTTCTTCCTCCGTAATACCTTTAATAAAAACAATAATCTATTCATCCCTCTTTACTTTTCATCACCTCTCCCGTATTTGAAGAAGCTACATCTGCCGCCACATCAATGGCAGCGGAAAATTTAATTTTTAACCTCCAAGTCATTAAGATCACAAGGTAATTTTCAGCCCAGCAGAGACAGAACCTCTCCTACTCCAGGGCATAATTTCTTCAAGAGGAAGAAAAAAGAAAGGGAAAAAAAGAAGAATGAAAGAGAAGCCCTGCAGGTACAAACCCTGCCTTGCCGCTGGCCTAGGCAGCACAGCTCGATCGTCCTCTGCGCTGTGGGGTCCCATATGGGGAGATTTGATTTGGCCACCAAGTATCTGCTGTCCCCAACCAAAGCCCTCATTCCGGAGCTGCACCGCATGGTCACGGCTGGAGGACACCAGGTCTAGGCACATCCCCCAGAATGAGTCCGACTCTGTTTCTGCACAGGCTTTTCTAGGGAAATCTTGATTACTTCATATTCCTGATCAAAATCCACAGTTCTGAAGATGGTAGTCATTAGTTTTACCTGTCTCCTGAATCCAGGTTTATTTCTGTAATTTTTTTCCAGCCATTCCTTATTCCCAGCTAGGAGGCTCCCCACACTTGTTTAGCAATGCGTAACACTGCTCTTTTCTTAATCGCCCTCACTTGATTGCAGTGATTCAGACCAAAGGAACATAAGGAGAATTTGCTCAGCATCCAGATTTGCTGCATAGAGAAGACAGGCCATAAGGGTGGGTTTTCAGACGGTCTATCAGAAGGACACTTGGATAAATCTTTTCATAAAAGGGCATGCACAGGGACACCTGAACCAACGCCAAAAGCTCCATGTTGACCTCTGCCCATGGGCTGAGCTTGGTTTGCTCCCTGCTCATTCCTCCAGAAGAGCCCGAGTCCAGCAGAGACCACCACGATGTGCCCTTCTGGGCAGACTGCAGTAAGACTCAGCAAGAATTGAAACGAGATACTGAAAAAGACACTATATTTTTATATGCTTCTAATCGTATTTCCATTTTATCTTCATCTCTTCCTCTTTATCAAGAGGAGGTTGTACTTTCTATAGCCCAGGGCTGTGTTTTTAATTAAGGATGAGCTCTCTTAAAGCCACAGCCTTGGCAAGCCCAACGTGCCCATCGCCAGGCTTGCGAGGAAGCCACGTGAGATACCAGCTCAGGCACCTATGAACAGCAGCAGAGCTCGGAAGTCACCCACTCGGATCCCAGCCGTAGCAAGGCTGCAACAGGGCCACTGGTCCCACAGTTAAGTGCACATATAGGTCTGGGCTGATCCCATGCTGTGCCCTTTTGCCAGCCTTAGAGCAAGGACAGTCCTGCTTTGCGTAGCCCCACGATGACATTTAGCTGTTCCTCTCTTTTCAACAGCAGGTCCCCCTTAACAAGGCACCTGCAACGTTCATTCCGCCTAACGACGGGATTGCCACATTAGAAAACAGCTTTGAATGACCTCTTCCAAATATGTTCAAATTAAGGCTGAGATTTGACCTCTTTTGGTGTTGCCTGGATAAAAACACACTCAAAAAGGGAACGGAGGGTTTCTGGAAGTGTTTCTAGGCTGCACAGAGGGGACCTTTTGCCTTAACCGTGAAGACTTGGAGGGGCCATGACCCATGACTCTATGACCATAAAATCTTGCCCCATATCTGCAAAGAGAGCAAAAAGGGCCCTTCTCTGCCCCACAGTCCCACCCACACCTACCCAGTGCTCTTATGTCCCCAAGAGACCCTGTGGGTGTAAGGTACCCTACACCTCCCGGGGTACCTTAACCAGCACAGCAGCACTGGGGTGACCCTGTATCCAGGATTACACTCAGTTCCTGCAAAACCAGCTCTGGAGAGCCAACCAAGCAGAGATGTTTCTTAAATTAAGTCTAAAAAATGACAAGCTGCAGATTTAACGGTGAACTTTGGAGCTCACGTTAACCTTCCCAACTCAACAGCAATCAACAGGGGTACCTGGCTTGCACCAGCTCCAGATCTCTCCCTGCACACAGACATTTGATCACAAGCATGTTTAACACCAAGTTAAGACCTGCACAGTTCCTCACGATACTCATTTTAACCAGGGTATCTGTGAGACAGCAAATTTTGTCAGGAAGAGATTATCACCTCCTGATACTCCCTATCTTCACACTATAATGTTGAGCACTTAAAACAACTTGAAACTCTGCAGCCACCACTACAAAAGGCTGAGGGGAAGCAACATCCAAGGGGCTGGGCAAAGGATGTACACATTTCTGTTCGAACAACTGGACTTCGAAACTTATTGGTCTATGTTGTAAATAAGACAACAGAAGCACCCAAGTAACTACACGACATGGACAGGACCACAGAACAGCTTCCTTGCCCAAGCATTTCCAAGCACTCAATCGCAGCCCACGTTACAGCCCTGCCCGCGAGAGGGGGGAAGTACAATTCTATTAAATGTGACGGATAGACAGCCGAACAAGTCCTTCAAAGATAAAAATGCAGAGGCTGTTTCACCTCAGTGAACTGTAACAAGTCCTCGGAATAATATGCAGTTTTGCATATCATGAATTTTGCATAGCGAAGGCGTCGCAACAAATTGGCCGGGAGGTGGAAGAATGGCTGGAAGCTGAATTTGAGAGGTGTCAGGCACCCGGCGCTTGCTCTTCAAGGCAAGAGGAGCTGTGTGTGCTCGGCACATCTCAGGATTAACCCTTACAAAGAGCCATGCTCCAAAGTCAGACACTGTTTAGGCAGCTGGTCAAATTGCACCGTCTTAAAAGGCCGCATCTTTAGTTTATTAGGAAGGAGAAATTAAAAACAACAACAAAACAACTCACCCATTTTAACTAGCAAAATATATTCCAACCAGCTTTATCCCTAAGGACCAGAGAAGAAACTAAATGAGACATGTGCCAGTCATATTGCTTGACGTGGCTGGAAGGCACCAGGAAACCCCAGTGACGGCAATATCAAAACCAGAACAGAACAGAGGAGACATCAGAAGGTCTCCAGGGAATATTCCATCCTGGACTATGCTCAAAGTCAAAATAAACAAAAACAGTCCCAACTGACTACTTTTATCAGAAATTGCATAAAAGACCAATTCTGCTTTCAAGTAACAAGAACACAGAGGGTTTTACATCTGCAGCTGGTGCCTTAAGTGTTGACATGCATACACATACACAGATGTGCTCGCCCAGGTTGCTCTCCCAAATGCCAGGCTCTGGCCTCCCGATGACAGCAGCTACTTTGGGATTCCTCCTAGTCACCACCAGCCATGGCAGGAGCTGCTGCTCACGATCTCCATGCCGATGTCTGCTCCTAGTTAGTAAGTTCTCCATCGTCGGAAAGCATCAGCTAGGCTGTGCTTCAGTGCCTATGGGCACCTGCAAGAAGTGCAGAGGAGACTGGGGAAGAGGGAGACTGACAAACTGCTGCTTGCTTTGGATAGTCTAGAAGAGACTCTCCATGCCCTCTGCAGAGAAAAAACAGCGGGGTTTGACTCTATGAGACCCTTGAACCAAACCTCATTGACCAGGTGCTCACTTGTTGGGACTAGCAACTCTTTGCTGTCCAAAGCGACAAGGAGGTTGAGGCCAACAGACCCATCCTCACGGCTAGGAAATCTTCTGAGTTACAACCCCAGGCAGGTTGGACCATCAAGGTCTACGAGGAGGGATCTCAGCCGTGGGTTGAGGGTTGAAAGGGGACGCTGTTGGCCTGCGAGAGTTGAAGACACTTCCCCAAACACATCACGCACACAATGCTGTATGAAGGCCAAGCAGCAGCACAGAAAGAAAAATCACTGCAGTGTTCATGAGAGCTTAGACACTCAGTGCCTGGTTAGATATTCACGCGCACCAGCACAAAAGGCCATCGTTCTTCAAGCATCTCTGTCCACATTACTGGGCCGAGAGCAGCCAAAAGCAGGGGCCAGATGGCACATCAAAGGCCCGGCCTGCTGAACAGCCCTGGCATTAAGAAATGTCCAACAGAACTGACATTGGGGCACCAGGGAAGAACATGAAAACGACACGGACGCCGTGGAGTAACGGCAGCAGGGAAGAAAAATGAAGACCCCAACTAAGGGAACCTACAGCAGCCCGAGGACACAGCGGGAAATGTAACGCATTAATGTAACGCTTCTTAAAACGGGCTGGTTAATTGAGGCTAAATTACAGCTGAATGCCTGCAGAAGCACTTATGACATCTGCATTAATACCATTTGAGCTCATCAGGATTAATAGCATTCTAACAAGTGCCAAAGGAATTAATAAGTATCGGGACTTTACAGTGATGTTTTGCAACAGTTGGGCTTTCTTATCCCCTTCTCCTCCCTCTTAGCCCCCTGGAAAGTGTTAATGGAAGCTACTGAAAGCAGAGGTGCCTTCACCAGTTGCACCCATTGGGATAACGAATAACCAGTCATTAGTATACCTGAACCACAGAAGAAAACTGCACTCTGGTGCTCTTGCAACTACAGCTGAATTACAGCAAAGCTGAAAAATGAGGCAGGCCTACAGCAAATTTAGTATTCTTTTAATTAAATATAAAGCGGAAAAGAAAATTCGGTTTCACCTCTCCCTGTAAACAAGGAGAAAATCTGAATTACTACTTATCGACCAACTATCAGGACAGTACTGAAAAAGCTACCCAAGTTCTGCTCTCCTGCTCATGCACATCTGCGAGTTCAATGCCTCCTTCCCACTCTGTGGAAGGGCACCTAGTAAACAGAGGCTGGAAGTGGGGGGACGACAGGGCAAGGACAATAATAGTGACAAATAAAAGCAGCTTTGGTGGCTTGGCCAGAGCGCTGCTAACCCAGGCTCCTTCCAGAGCTGCCACCCTCTCCGCTGCTCCCGCTCGCAGGTGCCAACCCACAGACTCCACCACCAGCAGCCTCAAGGGCTGTTCTTCAAGCAGTGACACACAAGGAGTTAGAGCTAAAAATACCACCAAAGTTTCACGGGATTTGGCGCCCTTAGCTCCCCGCTTTGGAAGCGGAGCCTCCAGCCCCACAGGGAAGGCAATGTTTTCATTTCCATGGATCCCGTTGCTTCTCACAGTGCCACATGCCACCCAAACGCCGCTGAAATTAGCAGCCTTCGATGCCTCCCACCACCCGTCACCTCTCGCATTCTTCCTGTTGCTGGCTGCTGAGGACCGTTGCTTTTTCCGGGTCGCCTGTTTATTTTTGTAAACTGGGCCCATCCTGCACCTAGAGCCGTCTTCTCCTCCGCGGTATCTTCCACTATCAAAGCAATCCCACAGAAAGCTCAAGCAGAAAGGCACAAACCATGAATGAATGCAAAACCTGGCCTACATGGGAGCATTTAAGGTCAATTCAGCATTTCCCAAGATTATTCCACTAGGAATTGCTACGCAGGTAAGGATATTCAGATTGCAATATCAGGACCAGACTCATTGAAGGCAACACCACGAGCCCTGTTGACATAGACTGTCTTGGGGCTAAATGGGAATGTCCTTCTCCAAGCAAGCAACAGCTGAAGAAAACATCAGTATTTGAAGAGAAGCAGTTGCTGGGTGCAAAAAGAAATAAAACAGCACAAATCTGATCCCCCTACTTAGATCCACCCTATTTAGGTGAATGCACCATTGTATACATAGAAACACCTGCCAGAGCGGTGGAAAAAAAGAAAAGGTTAAATATCTCCACAGACATCTAGACTGACATTTAAAAACTGCACAGCCTGAGAAAAGAGAGAGATAAGAATTTTTTTTAAAAGCCACGGCAGAGAAGATGCAAAACCCAGGGCAATCTTGCAGTCCCCAAATTTAGGGATGTTTAAATCTTTAGATACTCAGCCAACATGTGTCCCCCAACTCGGACCTTGCTTTGCAGGGGAAAAACAGCAGTGGCGGTTCCAGCCGCGCCAATAAGTGACCTGGAAAAGTCCCTCCTCTCCATCTCTGCCTCTCCTTCCACTGCCATGTTACATTTTAACCTAATTTAAACAGATACCACTAATTAGATAGATTAAACACATGCACACTAATGTTTGCCCCAGTTATTCTACTACAAGATGCTCAAAAGAGGTGACAAACTGCAGCCCTGAACATGGGTGGCACTGGCAGGAGCACGATGGCACGAGCACTGCCCAGGCTGGGGAGTGCCACTGCAAGGGGGATGACTTTACAGCTCAGCAGAGGCTGCCTCGCTTGTGAGTTATGGGCTTTGTCAAGACCAGGGTAATAAAAATAAATTTTAAAAACCTTTTTAATACCCAGAACCATCATATTCCCTTCCCTACCCCCCCACCTATTTCCCCATACGGGCAGATATATTTCACTGTCACGGAAAAGTGGTTAAAAGCAGTTTATGAAGCTAATAAATAAAGGAGAGCCTGAAAAATGCTTCACATGAGCTTGACAGCACAAGTCAGACAGCGGGCAGGAAGGCAGCGAGTCACAAGTGATACCAGTGACACCAGCGACACCAGTGACAGCCCTGAGCAAAAGACACGGTTATGCTGAAGTCTGGAGCGTCCAGATGAAGAGTTAAATATATATATATATATATATATATCCACAAGGGAATTGATCTGTGATTAACGAAGGATTAAACACTGAATCTGGGGCAATCAATAGCCCTGCTAATGCCCGGCGCAGGGTTTCCCGCTCCAGCCCAGCCCCCTTGGCTTTGCTTGGAGGCTGTGGTTCCTGTTAATGGGAAGGGGACCCTGAGGATGAGATTCCAAAGGAGACTGGAGACAACAAATAAATAAATAAATAAACAAATAAATAAATAAATGGAATCATCACCCTTGAAAGAGCATAAATTCACTCCAAGAAGCAGAGGGTTCAGGTTTCTCCACTTTACACCCCACGCCAGGCTCCAGCCACGCAGCACCTCCACAACCAGCTACGAGCGATGGGGCCAGCCCATTATTTTTAATTTATGGCAATCCACAGTAGCAGCAATTACCCCTTATTACGAAAGGCATCTGTATGCTCACACTTCCCAGCACTGGATTTTATGCAGAGAAGTCTTTTTATTAGCCAGATGGATCACCAAACTATCACAAAAGCTACGATATAAACTCCCTAAAAGCACCCCGCTATGAATGGCTCCCTCTAAAGTAATTAATACTGATTTATAAACATTCAGGATTAGGGAACAACTACTTAATTCTCCCTTAATCCCTTAGCCAGCACTGCCTTGTGTGCAACGTATAGGAATATGGATTGGGCAGAGTGAAGTTAATAGCATTTGAAGGGCAGAGCTGCTGGGTCATGCCCAGCACCACAATACAGCAACACGGGCATCCACAAACTACCACATGCAATGGGTGGGATTGGGACAGGCTCAGGAGACCGCAGCAGTTCTGCTCCATGTCGAGCACCATTCCTGGCTTTCTCCATAAATCCACACACTCAGAGTACAAAGTTATGGAAGTTCTTAAAGGGATCCTGTGAGATGTCACGGGACTGGGCAGCGGGACCCGCACTAGTACAGCGCCTCTCCTCCCCACACCCATCCAGGGGTTCGGCAATTCCAACGGGATAAAATCCTGTTCTGGGGTCGCTTCATGACCCGCTGAAACCCAGCGGGTCACCGCTCCTTTTCCAAGCAGCCAGGATCCCGCCGGAGCACCGGGCTGCATCCGCACACGCGGGGCTGGGAGGACTGGGCAGGGGACACGGGGGGACCCACACAGCGAGCGCCCGGGGAGGAGGCACCAGAAGCCCTTCCATAGGCTTCAACTTGCAGCCTCTGGATAAAGAGCTCCAGGAGCCTTCCCTGAGCCAAGGCAGTTGGTTTGCTCCGTGTGGGTAGCGAAGCAGCAATTTTGGGACTTCAAAAGCCAGCGTGCCTGGGAGACCAAACTTCTACATGCATTTAAATCGCGGTGCAAGCCACATTACACACACCAGACACAGCGATCTAATGAAGATCTCCACGTTGCTGCTCATTCCCACGGCAGGAAAGTCAGTCAAAGCGAAAGCACTGCCTTGATAAGCACAGGATTAAGATACGGCACCATCCCCTGCATAAATATTTACCCTGACAATTTGAAGCTTCCCTTTCAAGAAGCTTGTCTCCCTGCACAGCTGAAGGAGGGAGATTCGTGCTGGGAAGTCGTGGCTCCGACAAGCTGGTCCCCATCAAACATTGCGATGTGGCCTGGTGTGGCCTCCAGTTATTCCACCCTGTTCCATGGGGCTAAGCCCTCATCTCCAGCTCCTCATCTTGGCACGATGGCCTTGGAGCTCCCTGAGAGGACAGGAGATTCCTGGTGCACTTTAGCACCTCCATCTCCATCTCGGTGACTTCCCTCGAGGTGACAGTGACAGCTGAGATGCCACCGCTCGCCTTGGGCCACCACGAGCAGGGTTTGCTGCAAAGCCTCTTCTTATGCTCTAAGGAGGGATGCCAGGAAAAACGAACGATATGAAAGGGTGGTGCCGCCTAAAACTCAGACCTGGAAAGTGTCCAGAGAGATCCATGCAAATTATATGTTCCAATCACAGGGTTGCTGCAATAGGCTTCTATTAACCATCAGTCGCTAGTTTTAAGTCTAGTCTGCCCTCATTATCAAGCAGAAAAGAACTACTACAGTGGTAAGCCGCACCGAATTTATTATACCCTCAAACTGCAATTTACCTTACCCCTTAAATAATGGTATTTCTCCCCGTATTTAACGTAAAGAATACTGCAAGGACAGCAGTCCTTGTATTTTCACAAGGAACAGAAAGGTTAGAGGCGAACGCTATATAAACACTTATTATTTATAGACCAAACAGGGTATTTTCTACCGTAGAA
>JAVCKT010028357.1:23528-37870 GCA_032273925.1 Rhynchotus rufescens
AGAGAAGATGCTGCCCGTGCCCTGGAGAGATCTCGTTTCATCCGAGCGATACAGAAGAGCCATAAAGGTGCCCACAGCAGAGGAGCACGTTTGGAGCTGCCCTTACTCCTGCACGGTTAGGCACAGGGTTAGGTCTAGACTTACAGCCTCGCCCTTGCCACATCTATGTCCGTGTTCAGGGGGTTGAAGTCGAGCACTTTGTGGAAGGGCTTTTTAAAAGCAAGTCAATACTCAGCCAGGTGCTGCAGACGTGGACGTCACCGGGTGCTGCTCTAGGGTGCAAGGGGCACCGTCAAAACCTAATGCCCCATTTAAGAACCGTCGCCAATGCCCTACCTATAAAACACGGGACGCAGACACCAAGGGCCAAGAGCATGAGGAGGCTGCAGGAGTTAATGACTAAATCCATAAATTCAGAGCAGATCCCACAGTGCAGCTCAGCCGAGCCCTGGCACAGCCAGAAGTGCTTGAAAACCTCCTGCAGCTCCTGGGTAAAAGCCCCAAAACTAATGATTTAAAGGATCTTCTTCAGCTCTTTGCAGGTTTGGTACCAAACCCCCCTCCCCAAAGTACGAGGCTGATGCTGGGCAGGTGCAACGGGAACTGCTCACATTTGCCCAACCATTCTGTTAAGCTTTTACAAATAACCACGGGGGCTTCCTGCAGCAGGACCACACAGGGCAACAGAAGCATTTGCACAGCACGAACATCTCTCCTAGGCTTGTTTTAAATGCAGAGCAACTCTGGTTGATTTCCTGCATTTCCAAAAAAACAGAAAATAAGCAACCTAAAGCCCTGTTTTTGTGGAGTAGCCCTGTTGAAACACAGAATTTTAACCAAGCTTTTACCCTGATTCAGGGTACGTTCCAGCCTAAGATAAAAACCACCCTAGTGAGGGCTAATGCACTCGCACTGGCAATGAAAGGCACTAACAGTGACAAACCTCACGAGTAACAACCCCCAAATTGTCCAAAGCCGGAGCAGGACGCGTTTACCAAGGGCACTGTTGGGATGTGAGCTCCTTGCTTGCAATGGCTTAGCAACCCCCTCCAAAACCCACGGCATTTCTGTAAATGCAAGGAGGTAAAAATAACATCCTCCTCCGAGTGTCATTGCCAAGATGCTGGATTGCTGCCACCAGCTTCCGTCACCACAGAAGAAACGCAGGTTCACCGGCCCTTCCCTCTCTTCTGGTTGGTACAGGACGTGCACATCCAAAATGAGAACCTCTGGAAAACCTCCAAATCTGAGCAGCTTCACAAAAGGGCTGCCCTGGCACACCGTACCCCAAGGGTAATCTGGGCAGGCCCCTGGCTCTGCTCTCCGATGGGACCAGGCCTCGGGACGCTCCACATGCACGGGAGCGTACGGCAGATGGGAACCCTGATCCTTTCTGCTCACTCACTGCCACTTTTTAGGCACATAGTTAAATAACAGAAGAAATCCTGAAGGTTTTTGGGAAGCCTCTCTCCACAGCCATCCCCGCGGCTGGTCCTGGGGCAGCCACCCTGCCAGGCTGGGAAGGCAGTGAGTCCCACCAAGGAGGACTTGGCTGTACTGTTGTTACTGGACGTTGCTCAGGAGCCTCCATGTGCTCCTGGTGCAGCCAAATCCGGCTCCGTTCTGCAATCCTGAAACCTGGGCACGGCGTCAAAAGCCTCAGCACTCCTGAATCCCGATCCCAGCTCCTAACGCCTCGGGATGCCCCGGAGAGCCGGGAGCAATTGGGCCGCTGCACACAAAGGCTGCCGCCGCCTCCACACCGCGCTCCGGCTCCTGCACTCCTGGCCTTGAGCCCCTGAAACAAGCCCAGACCAGCAGGTCAGAGGCCCTGGAAGGCACCGGAGGAACAACCCATCTCCCAGGGCCATCCTCAGGGACAAGCACGGGGATTTAACACAGGGAAAACCTTCCATCCTTGCACATCCAAGCACTGGCCATCCACACAACCATCCTACACACCGTATGGGCTCGCTTAAAGGGCTGGAAACAAACACGCAGGGGACTTCATGGCCCGTGCAGCTCTAGACCAGGTTGTCCCACGTAAGCCAAGGGTGTTTCCAAGCCCTGGCTCCTGCCCAGGCCTGGCTGCGCCGCACACCGAGCTCCCCTCGCCCCATCCATCCCATGGGAATGACCTGCCTTTATATAACCGAGTGCCTCTGACGCCTCATTCCCCTCAGCTTCCCTAAGCTCATCCTTTCCCAGAGAACCGGGAGCAAATCAGCACCAAAGGGAAAGCAGAAGCAGCCACGCTGGGGCTTTTCCCCACGTATCCCCCCGCTCCAAGGCTGGTGGCTTCCCGACGCGTGCGGAATTCAGGCACAAAGCGGGTGCCAACGCCAGGGCAAACGCGCCGACGGCAGCTACGCGGCCCCTCCTGCAGGGCCCCTTCAGCTACTCAAAGTTGAAATTAAGCTTGAGAGGACACAAAAGCCAGACCTCAGGTAATTACCTACCAACTCTCCCGTGGGCTTAATATTTATTTATTTTAGGGCATCTAACAGCTCTCCTGGGCTGGCTCTGGGCATCTAACAGCTCTCCTGGGCTGGCTCTGTGGCTTGGAAAAATGATTACTTAGTCCTAGAACTTACAAATTCTATTCTGGGCAAGTTTTACACCCAGTGCTCTACAGCATGATTAAAAAAGCCAGAGTTTATCAAGCTTGGGAAAGCTGGATCCCTTCCATGGCTCGTCTGTCTTCAGGAGACCCACCAAGGGCTAAGACAAGAGATAAAGGTTCAAGAGCAGGAATTTAAGAAAGAAGAGCATGTTTGGAAACCCTTAACAGTACTGATCAAATTTATATCTTGCTTTCTTTTTGCAGCTGGTAGAGTATGTGTTTTTTCCCCTTTTACGAACCACCTAATAGCGCCTTTAATAACAATTCACAGCCCACTGTCCTTTGATTCCTTCTCAGCTCTCAGGGGGATCCAAGCCAGAGTCTGAAGCACGGACAATCCTCCCGGCCTCAACTCTACGGGCTTTTATACATGAGCTTAAATTAACACCCACGTCACCATCAAAAACACACCCATTTGTCAGCTCTAGGCTTTACAGTTCTTTCTTTTTCCCCCCATTAGAAGAGATTTTTACAAGGGAATACTCTTGTATTTAATATTTCTGCCACCACGAGACAAGGCCACGGGTAAAGGCAGATGTTTTCCCTCTAAGGCAGAGTCACAGAGGTCCATTTTTAAATTACAGTGGACAAATGTACAGATGGAAGCCCACAGGATGTTCCGGAGGGTGTTCCAGAGAACCCTGGTTCAGCAGCTGGCACGAGAGCAGCGATCAGGCTGCCCTGGCAGGGATATGCCGTTAAGATTCATGACAAATGCAGCATTTTTGGTGATGATACAAGATCTGCTTTTCTCACGCTGCAGGAAATCACGGTCTCTGTAACTTGAGGGTAACAGGGTGAGGATTCGGCGATCCTGATTCCCACGTACCGTTCACAGCAGCAGGAACTGTGCATGGTCGGTTCCTCAGCAGCAACATTCACTTATCCAGGTTCTTCACCCACACCTGCGCACGCGACCTGCTTCTAATCCCCATGCTGGGAAGGGCTGGATTCATCCCGCCGGGATAAAGCACCACTGCCAGGTACAAGCTATGGAGACATCCCTAATGTGCAGCTCAAGGGAGCCCAAATCCACCCTGGCCTAAGAGCAGAGAGGAGTAACAGGCGTCTTGTGTCTATTTAGCAGGACTCTTAGCCAAACCAGACTAACCACTCAACTCTTACCAGTGACAATCTGCATCTGTAGACACCTATAAAACTCAAGAACACGCTATGGACTGAAACCAAATTAAAAAAAAAAAAAATGAATTTAAAAAAAATCAAGAAAAAAAAAGATGTAATTCTACATACCTAGCTTTCAAAGGAACCTTGAGCAAATCACTTCACTTTGCAGCAACTCAGTTTCCCCAACCACAAAACCAGGCAGCAAATACTCGGCTGTTACTTTATTTGAAGGGCTGTTCTGAAGTCTCTACGGAAATATGCTCTGCAGATGGAAAACTTAATGAAGATTTTACGTACGTGTGTAACTATATATATATATATATATATATATATGCTTAGCTTTGATATGTCTCAATGTGCAGCACTTCCAAGGTGGCAAGAAGAGCTGGGAGGGGAACGGAGGCCACGGGGACAGCCGGCATGCGGCGCTCCCGGCAGAGGCCCCGAGCTCCATCACGTCCACGTCCTGCTCAACGTCCCACACCTTGCAGAGCATCAGGGGGCCGAGTGCTCTGCGGCCTCTGGCCAGGGGAACCAAACCAGAGAGGCACCGCGGGCAGAGCACCAGAAACGGCTGCACGGCATCGGCAGGAGATGAGGACCTGAGGTGGACCTGAGAGGGCAGAGCACCCTCTCCCTCGGCAGAAAGGTCCCCAGGGAGGTGGTAACTCGAACGCTTCCATTACTGCACACACACACTCCGGCTCCTGCAGATGTCCGGGAAGGCCTGTCACACAGCTGTGCAGAATGAGGAAATTGCCCATAAGAAAATGGTTAAATCAGACCAAAAAAAGCAGCAGTGAAAAAGCCTGGCAGATCTTCTGAGGGTAAAGCTACAAACGCCCCTTATTGCAAGTCTGGATCCGGGAAGCTGAATGTGATAGAGTTTAAGAGCACGGTGGAGATGTGCAGAGACCCGAACCAGTCCGGTGCCGCTGGTCCCACCACGGCGCTGCCTCCAACAGGGAAACCTCTGAGGGATGCACAGGTTCCCTCACGCGCCGGGGAGCACCACCAGTGCCAGAAAACTGCACAACACCAATTCAAAAAGGTACATCTACTTGTAGGTAATTACACTCTGAAAAAGTTTTTTTTCCCTTTATAAAGCTTAAAAGATGACAATGTTGTAAAAATTGAAATAATTTTTAAAATGCCTCATCATCAAGGTTTTGTTGTTTAAATCATCATCTCCCTCCACTTTCCTTACCATTTGCCATGCGCATTTCCAGCTCTGTCACTCCCAACACCACTAACGCAATTCTTCAACCTCTTGTCCCCCACTCTGAGTTCTTCCTAGAAGTTTCCATTCCTGGTTTGGCACCTTCAGGACATGGAAATGTTCCTTGTGATGGACGCAAGTGCAGAAAAAGCTCAAGAGAACTTGAACCCTGTTCGAGACTGAGAAACCCTGAGACTCACAGACACTGGGAACCTGCAACTCTCCAACCGTGAACTGACTACGAGGACACGGTGGCTCCACGGGCCCTGCAGGACAGCCTGCCCTGGTCTCCGCTGGCCAAGTTCTCAGGGGAAGTCTGCAAGCTTCCATGTAATCTTCCATAATCTCTCTTGTAGCACAGGACCCCGCTTCCTAGTAAAGGCCACCACCAAGCACCACACAGTCCCCACCAGAAGGACATCTGTGCACACCGGTCTTCTCCATGGCCTGGGAGAACATCTGCCCGCACCACAGCAGACAACAGGACAACCATCTCTGGGCTGGAGTAAAGCATGGAGCCCAAGGACAAGCACGTGGTGGCACTGGAGATCCTCCAGGTCCCCCCTCCACAGGCTGAAGTGCTCCACAAGGAGCTGCAGAAAGCACTTAGTGACACCTCAGGATATCATGGATTATTTCTGGGCAACACAGCACAGCAATAAAATGAGATTTGGCCTCTAGCAACACACACTTCTGTCCCCTCTGAGGCGCCCAGAGGGAATGGTGCTGTCACTGTGAAGGACATGGAGAGACATAAGGAAGCCCCCATGAAGGCAGATGAAGAGCTGGGGAGATTTGCTATGCAATCCCCCTCCAACGCCTCCCAGGACACCAGCACGTGCTTTTGGTCTCTCCTGCTCAATTTGACGTTGTCCCTTGCGTAGGGTCTGTGCAGCGAGTGGTGTCCAGGGCCACGTGGAGATGTTGAGCAGCCCTCCCTGAGCCGCATCACGACAGGAAAAGCCTCGTGGGCATGACGGGCCTCTCTCTTCCAGTCCTATATCCTCCAAGCAACCCTGCCGTGCTGTCATTCACTTCTAGTTGCACAACTCAAATTACTGACATCAAATTATAACTAAAGGACTGTCTACGCTCCTGTAGGAAACAGCAGCTCAGAGCAGGCACCACCACCTTGCTCGAGCACATTAAACTCACCAGCACATCCCACTGCTCCGTTCTTTTCCAGGACACTTTGCTCAAGGAACTTTTCTGAGCTGCTCCAACCACACTTCCTTATCAAGCAGCATCCTTTATTTCCTCCAAACCAAAGCCTCCTCTATAGAGCCCTGAGAATAAGAGATAGGCCCTGAATATCTGTCACTTGAGAGGCCAGCTTAGATTGTTTTTAATAGGCTGTGGTACTCATAACCAGTTTTAAACTGACAGGGGAAAACGATAAAGAGAATGAGATCTGTGTTTCTGAGCTCACATCAAAGGGGAGCTTTAAAGCATCAGTAAAAGGCTGTCAAAAAAGGAAAGCTTTACCCAGCAGCCTGACAAAGCAGGCTTCAAACAAACAAGAAATAAATAGTATCCCCAAACAAATTAATCCGATGGGGAAAACAGAGTCAAAAAGTAAATACTGCACGCTGCCCGTATCTGCAGGGAGAGACGAGAGAAGCCAAACGAGGCAACCAAGCCCCTGCACGAAGGCACGCAACACCCAGGAGGCCTCGGCACAAACGAGCTGTTTTCCTGCAGAAGCCCAAGCGCTCGCAGCTCTTTCCTGCCCCGCTGCCTGCATTGAAGTTGTCCATGGGCACCCAGAGCACAGGAGCTCCCTGCAGAGACCATCGTGTGGGATGACGGCTGCTGGTGTCCATCGGTGCCCTTTGGGTGTATGCTCGTGGTAACTCCACAGTAACTAACTGCACAAGCCTTTAAACATCTGAAAATACAAGATAAAAACCTTCTCTGACCTTCACCAGCTACCCCCAAGAACATGTTTTCTCCATCCACTAGATGGTCGCCAAGGAGGTCACCCAGCCTGGGTCACAGCAGGGCCCTGCCGTGGTTGGGAACCGTCCGAGCGATCCCATGGCAGCACATAGAGCCGCTCGGAGCACGGCCGCCTCCCGGGACACGAGCACAGCCTGCGCACACGGCGGCGCGGGGCTCTCGGGCGGCCTTGGACGGCCCAGGGCTTGGGGAGCACTGCTCTGAGCACCCACCTCTTCCAGCTGCAAAGCACCCGCGGAACAACCCAGACCCTCCCTGCCACGTGGTGAATGCAGCGCCCAGGGGCCACCACCGCCCCACGCGCTCCCCCCATCCCTCCTGCACTTGGCCCCCTTGGCCCGGCCGGCGTGCCCAGCCAAGTGCAAGGTAAGCAGGAGTTCTGCTTGGTTAATTAGGATTGCTCACCAAACAGAGACAAAAAAAAGGGCGATTTAATGCAAACTGCTACAGGTAGTTGTTGCATAAGAACATTCCTGCATATCTGGCTGCTTTAGGAATATTTTTAATTAACAGCTTCTCCTCGGCGAGGGCAAGTCATGGATAACAAGGAAAGAAGTTTCATGTAAGGACACTGCCAAGTCTCCCAGCTGCCAGCGATTCCTTCCTTCAGGGAAGGGCTGGAATTAAGAGCAGCCCGTCTTCATTGGCCTTCCAGAAGCCAGGGAACTGCCAGCGCTGACGGCAACACAACTGTGCACGTTTGGCAAGAGTCGTGTTCTCCTTCGACAGACGTGGGGAACGTGGTCCCCATCGAGGGGGCTCTTGTGGGGCCGCCAGCTCCTTCCCTAGGGCTGGGGAGACATCTCGGGAGCAGCAGCTTGGTGCACGGGGCCTCTGCCCGCAGCCGTGGGGGGACAAAGGCACCAAACTTGTGCCGAGAGCACAAATGACTGAGCAGAGGACACCACTTTTGGACATCCAGCCACACGTGTCCTTCCGTGAAAGGCTGCAGACCCCTTGGGAGCCACTCAGTGCTGTCTCCTGCTGCAGTCCCCTCTATTCACTCTGCTCTAGCCAGCAAACCCAGGTTTCTACAACTGTGCTCCCAGCCTCATGGTCTGCTCTGCCAGCTTAGCCTCACTTGGCATGTGCTGCAACACACACCCCCATATTCCCACTCCTGGGACACGCACGGCCCTGGAGACCACAGCACCTTGGCTAAAGTATTTATTCCCCAGCTCCATCTGACCTGGGAGGTCTAAACACACTACACACTTTGCAAGAAGTAGTTTAACACTGTAAATATTACCACAGATGCAAACGTAAAGGCTGTCTGCAACAATTAGGATTCTACTACGAAGGATTTGATCAGATACTATCTTATAATCGCGATAAAAATAGCTGGCTCCATAGTAGTCATTGGTTTCCTAACAATCTAAAAATAAAAACAACAGATGTAGTGTAACTCCAGGCAAGGCACCAACTGAAATAATATTAACCTATATTCCAGGCTGCAAAGGTAAAGGCTCTGCTGGCTAACCCTGCCTCTAACGCAAAGTTAAACATCAGGCTGTCCCTGCAATTTTGGTTTCCATCCTCGGTGGAACTGGAGATTCCAGTTCTCTTTTTCCCTGGGCACCCCGTGCTCACTCAGCAGCCCCACTGAATGAAACACTAAGTAACGAGTGAAAAAATAACTAAAGAAGTGAAAGGGCTACAGATTAAAGGAATTTATTATTCCCTGACCTGCTAAATACATTGTTTAGGTACCTGCAGTCAACGAGGAATGATGAAACAAACCCAACAAAAAAGCAAAATCAAGCCAAGGGGCTCATAAAACCTGTTCAGCGAGGCCCTCGTATCTTGCTTAGATTGACCAGCACAGCATTTTAACCAGCAAAAGCCCTGCCCTTCCCCATCACGAGCAACAGAGGCACAAGGTGGCCCTAAATCTTGCTCTTGGTTTTTATCATTCACATACCATGGGACCAGTGAAGACGTATGGTCCCACCGTGCTGAGCACCGTACAGTGAAACATACTGAAACAGTGAGATATAGCGCTCCAAGATATTATAATTTAAAGACAAATCACAAAGCAGAAATAGTACCAATTAAAGACAGGAACGCACAGATCGGGCTTGGAAAGATGAAGCGACTTGCCCAAGGTCACGGCAGACAGGTCTGCCAGAGCAGAGAACTGAGCTCGATCTCCAGAGCCTCCTCACGGGTTTTGTCTCACAGATGAGAACGTTGCTTCTCCGCTTTGATTTTCACTACACGCCGCATGTCATAAACTAACAGGAGATTCAGAAAACGCAAAGGCTGCCGGGTTGCTCCTCCCAAGACCTCCACCAAGGAGGCAGCTTTACCCACACCTATCCCCAGCTTGTCCCCTACGGCACAAACGCAGCATTTGCACAGAAGCGCAGAACAGTTTAAGCTGGAAGGACCCCCTGGAGTCACCTGGTCCAACCTCTTGCTCAAATCAAGGCCAAGTAGGATCTTATCCACTCAAAACGTAAGTAACTTTAAGGATGCAGATCCTACCACCTCCCTGGTCCTCTGCTCTGGGATGCTTTATCCTCAAGCCAAAAGAGCTTTCCCACGCTTTTCCCTAATTCTCACAGCATCTCCCTGCGGATCACATCCTTGGGCATCCTGGCCATCCCAGGAACAAGCCTTAGACCCTCGTGCTGCATGGAGGGCTACGTCTCACTGAGCCACACGCGGGGATGGCCATGGGCAGCTGCCACCACGGGAGCCTTTTGCTCGGCTGCACTGACTGACTCTTCCCAAAGCCCGCACCTCTTGGAGCTCACGAGGAGACCGGCTTCTGCTTGGCCACTCCTGGAGACAGCACGTGGCAGAGAGAATCCAGTCACCGAGAACTCCCAACCGACCAGAAACATCAAATGCAGCTTCAAAATGCCCTGAATTCAACCCCTGGAGGTCTCTGCTCCAAACCACACACAGTCAGACACAGTGTGGCCTCCCCAGGACAGCGCTGTGCCCAAGGGCAGCCCTGCTGGGAGCAGCTCTGAGGTGGCTCTGTGGGACGGGGACCTTGGGCTGCTCTAGCACCGTGGCAGGGACACCACGATGGGCAAGACCTCTGCAAGAGGTGGCAACTCTTACAGACATGGTGTCTCTGGAGGTCTCCCAAGCCCGCCTGGATGCCCCCCTGTGCCACGTGTCCCTGCTGGAGCACGGGGTTGGACTAGACGATCTCTAGGGGTTCCTTCCAAGCCCAACCATGCTGTGACTTGGTGTCAGTGCTTGGCACACCCGGACAGCCCGCCCTGCTGTCCCGTCCTGCGGCCCAGCAGACGTCTGCAGCACCAACACGGGTTACACGAGCGGCGCGCGCGGCCAGCGCCGGCTCCTCCAGTGAAGCCGCATCCAGGGAGCGGGCTGCAGCCTCCCACCAACTGCCCCATGGCCCTTCGAGCTGCCCCGATCCACTTCTGCATCTACAACCAAAGGAAAATCCAGCTGGCTCCCAAGCGGGGAGAACTCGAGATCTAAGAACCGCTCCAGCCAAATCACACAGGGTAGTTTTTACAATCCTATAAAAAAGAAACAACTTTTTTTTGCGAGCCAAAACTATTTGTCATACGCAGTTTGCATTTTAGTCATATAAAAGATTGAGTGTGCACATAAGCGCTATCTTGTTGCTCCTTGAAACCACAGTAAATACTTTTATTTTTGTTTTCTTCCTTTTTAGCACTTCAGAAGAATGCATGGCAAATTAAAAAAAAAAAGACAAAATGTTTTTAACTCATGTTGCTAGCAGAGAAGTTCAATTCCGCACTTTTGATCCACGCTGCATTGTATACGACAAGGCACAATAAATTACATTAGTCTTAAGCCCGGAGCAGTCAGCACAATTGTGATTAATGCATTTCTGAAAAACAAGGTTGGAGCATTGTGAACAACTGCCGCACAGCACGGCCCGGGTATTCAAATCTTTAGGAAAAAAAGCAGTTTTCCAAGTCTTGGAATTCCCGGAAAAACAGGAGCAAGTTCCCGGGCAGAAGCGGCTGGCCCAGCTGGCAGCTCCACCGTGCAGGACGAGCACTGTCAGCGTCCGCGGTCTAAAGCTTCATTATTTTGGCAGCGTGAACCTGGCAGCCGGTAACCCGACTCCCTGGGAATCGGGTGCTCCTGGAGCCGGGCTTCACCTGCCAGGGGCACCACATGCATGGCAGGAGGCGGCAGGGCAGATGGACACCAGGGGAGAGGGCACTCCGTCCTTCCCATGGAGTGGGAAAGGAAAGGCCAGAGTTTTGACCTTCTGTTTCTGGAAACTTGGACCAAATGCAAGGCTCTTCTGACACGGTTCCCTCCTAGGCACCCACCAGAGCCCCACGGGCCCGGAGAGGGGAATACCTAGGAGAACACGGGCTCAAGCAGAGCTGAGGGAATCCAGGCCGGTTCCTAAAGGAAACCTGCACGTTTGCACGCTGCAAAACCCACTTCCAGTGTTTTCAGCTCCCTCTGGCAGCCGCGGGGAAGGGGCAGGAAGGGGAGCCCACGCAGGTGCCGAAGGGCAGGGGGTCTCCAGCGAGGAGCAAGCGCAAGTTTGGGGGGAAAGCAAAGAGGCTCCGTCACGTTCTGCTTCGCCAACAAAAGCGGCTGCTGAAAGAGTTTTGTCAGACCCAGCTGATAAGGGTAATTACGGAGCGAGCGCTTAGTCATCCACACGGCAGCGACAGCGAGGCAGAGTCTCTCAACAGAGAGAATCACCACAAAGCACAAAAAAAAAAAAAAAAAAAAAAAAAAAAAAAACAAAAAAAAATCTAAGTATAGATTTTCCCAGATTTCAGACGTGAATTAGGGAAGCGCAGGGATGCTCCTCCAGGCAGCTCCTCTCATTAACCACTAGAGGGAGCCCATTTTTCTCCATAAAGGTAATTTTCCTAATTGCTGCGTGCGCACGCTTCGCATTGAGGAATCAACAAAACAATCGCAATGTGTGAAATATGCAAATGGCAATGGAGATTTTACACAAAGCCGATAAGGAAAGATAGAGCTCAAGCAAAGCCTACTCCAGCGCTTGCACCACCACACTTGCCAAATGCAGAAGAGGCACCAGCTCGTGTTTTGCTTCATTAAAACCGGCGCTCCGAGCCAAGCAGGCTACAAAGGCCATTGCAATTTGCCCTTAAATGTGTCAGCGTCACCGGGCTGATGTGGCACTCAGGAGTCCACCATCTACTAGGTGCCCTTGAGAAGCCTCATCCGAGTTTTGTGATTATAAACCAAAGGCAACCTCAACTTCCAAGGGCGCTGGAGCTCCCCTTGAACTCCAGCAGGAAGGATCTTTCCTGGGGAGATGAGGACCCCCCAGATATAGGTTCCTTTGCAAATGATACAAAGCCCAAAACGGGAGGCAGGCGAAGACAGCCAGTTGTGCCTGCTGCCAGCTGAGGGTCCAGGGAAGCAGAGGCTTGAGAGACACGACGAGGTGAGCGGGGCTATGGCCCAGAGGAGCCCTGCAGCGCTCGGCTCTTCTCCCGTGGCCCTCTCCTACGTTTGGGGCAGGAAGGAGGCAGGTCCAGAAGGATTCACCTTGGGGACGAACGGGCAAAACAGTGGCGAGCAGCTCCTGGGCACGCAGAGCTCCCAAGGCTCCTCCAGCATGTGAGGAAAGCCCCTCTGCTCGAGGCGTTGGGGATGTCCCCTGTCCCCAGCGAGTCACCCTGGGCCGGACTGTCCCATCGGCACACGAAGAGCAGTATTTTCTGTGGGAGATGCCTCCTTATTCCACACGAGGTATCCCACGTTTAGCAGCAGAAACCCTTAGCTTGTGTTGTTAGGCGCTGAGGAAGCGGAGTCCCTATTTTGCCACAGCCACGGGGCAGGGAGCATTTCCCTGGGCGTTCAAAGCTCTCTCCCGGGCAGACCTTGCCCCGCGGAGCCCAGCGCTCGCGCTTCCTGCCATCGCTAACAGGAGCAGGAGCCGCTCTCAAGTCTCCAGCGTGGCCGCTGACTTCACAGTCTCGGGATAGAGCACCGGGCCTCTCCCTAAGCCCGTTTAATGGCAGCTACGTACACACGTGGAGCGCTTCAGCTAAAAGCATTGCCCAAACACCGGCGGGACGAGCAGCAACCCCGTTTCGGCGCTCCCCAAGCAGCCCAGCGGGCCGGGGGCTTATCCCGGCATCAGAGCCCTATCTCCGGGGCAGCTCCAACAGGAGCGGCGCTGCCTCGCGCGGAGGCTTTGCGAGCCGTAATCCTCTTAGCTTGCAACAAAGAGCGCGCCTGGGAAGGTGCAAAGTGTGCGGGAAAGGCGCTGAAGGCGGCACGCGGCCCGGGGGCCACTCCCGAGCTGGGGGTTCATCCTCCAGGCCTGGTCCAGCGGCCTCGGCACTTTCTCACTCGCCCATGAGTTGTCTGCGGATACGCAGTGCTTAGAGGTACCAATCCCACCTGATGGGACATGGGAAACCTTCGGGATAACCTGCCCAGCACGTGACAACACCCCCCAGCCTCCACCACGAGCCTCCGAAACGCCCATAATCAAGTGCATGGATCAAGAGGCAGCTCAGTTCGCACAGGATCAGCCCTACGGCAGCAGCAAGGGCAGTCCCAAACAGCGGCGAGTTAGACACACATGCCAACAACCAACACAAATTCACGCGCGTTCAAGGCTTTAACTTGCTAGTCGGGCGGCAGCAGGCGGCTCTCCCGGCCGCGTCCCGCGGAGCCCTCCGGAGCCCCTCGGCTGTGCAAGGCGCACGTGGGCAGCTGCCCGCAGGCGCCCGGGGAGCCCCGCACAGCGCCCAGAGAGCCCCGCACAGCCCAGCGTGCCCGGCACCCCGTGCTGCAGCCCCCAGCACACACACACACCGGGAACGCTTGGGAAACAAACCCGGCGGGAACCTTTGTGTCCCTGCATCATGCCTGATCCCCCTAAACACCTGGAGGCCCGAGGATCCTCCAGCACCACGTAGGCACCGATCTTCCTAAGAGCCACGGAGCCCGGTGGAGCGGCCCTTTCTCGCCCACGCGGGTCCTCCCCCGCCGCCCACGGCCCCGCGGCTCTGCCCCGCGCGCCCGTCCCAGCGCCACAAAGAAACCGCCGCTGCGCTCGCGCTCCGGCCGCCGGCCCCGGCTCGGCGCTCCCGGGGGCTCCCGGCCCCGGTGTCCCCGCGGCCCCCGGTGTCCCCGGGCTGTCCCCGCGGTGTCCCCGGGCTGTCCCCGCGGCACGTCCGCACAGCGGCGCTTTGTCTGGAGCGCGGCGCTCCCGCGCCCCACGCCGCTCCCAAGTTGGAGCGTCAAAACTTACGCTGGAATAAAGAGGGGAAAGGGGGAGAAAAAAGGAACGGGAAGAGCGAGCATCCCCGCGCCGCCGTGGGGGCCGAGGGCGCCGGCGGCAGAGCGGGCTCTTCGCCTTGTTGTGGCACAAAGGCGGGCGCGCGGCGCGCGGGGCCGGGCGCGCGGCGGGGCGCGCAGGTGGGCGCGGGCTCCGCG